>CP139501.1:261849664-262107603 GCA_021014915.2 Artemisia tridentata subsp. tridentata | reverse complement strand
TTAACCCTGCTGGTTGAAGTTAAGACTGCTGCTCAAGGCTAAGTGCAAGGTTACTGCTGGTATTGTAAAGTTAGTAATGTTAGATGAATAGCTGTTTTAGTATTAAATAGTTGTTCCTGTAATTTAGCCTGTTGTAATGGATTTAGACTCAAAAAAGTCAAGCTTTTCAATGGCAATGAAAAATTTTGCGGTTTTCACTGTTATATGTCCACTTGCAGTCAAGCTTAATTTATTGTATTTGCAGTTTCCATTTATCATGTATATGCACTTGCAGGCACTTTAGTAACATGTTACTTCATTATAAAGTTGAAAATTGACTTTAGAAAGTCAAGTAATCTGGTTCCAGCTAGGGGCAAGTAACATACTTACATACTACTGCATTAAACTAGATAGACTATAAAATCCCAGCATTGTAATGGGGCAAATTAAATGAAGAGTCATGACTAACAGTCTGAACTCAAAATATGACTATGATTTAGACACCTAAATAAATACTTCATGTGACCATATGTAACATCTTGAATTTAGTCACACAAACACTCAATGTGACTAATATCAAGGTTAATGATAACTGAGTTCACATTTTGCTATACATATTAGTCACATGAATATTTCACAGTGTGACTATTTTCAATGTATTGGTCACATATAATACCCTTATAATGTGGCCATAAACATAATTTAGATGCACATTTGTGGTATGGTGTTACTATTGTATAGCCTATAGTCACATGATTGTGCTACAATTAAATGTGACCATACACATTAGGAATTGGCAGGCAAACACACACTTAACTTTAGACACACATATTAACTTACGTGACTATTTGTATCGAATTTTGGTCACACTTAATCATGTATGCCTATGGTTTAGTGTGACCATATATGACATTTGGTCACACATCTCAAGTGTGTGACATATATTTGTCACTTTTAAATGCATATCGTGACTATGCTTCAAACTTACTTTTCAGTTGTCACACATTTCAAATTCATATGTGGCTAAATTTTCAACAAAAACTAGCAGTCACGCTTAAATAATGTGTGACAAACTTGAGCATATGATTTAGCCACATACACAATTACTTCGTGTGACCATATATGGATTTTGGTCACACTTTTCAATTGCGTGACATATATTTGTCACATATGTATATATATAGTGTGACTAATGTTTCAACCTTATTTGTATCCGTCACACGTCCCAAATTATAAGTGACTAAAAAATCAAAAAAAAATTTACCAGATACGTATAGTCACGAAAATATTCAAATGTGTGGCTATAGCCTCGGATGTAATTCCGAAATGGTCACACAAGTCGGATCAAGTGTGGCTGTTTATTTTATTCTGGTACATTTAGTCACATAAAAAGGCGACTGTGTGGCTGTTCGAAAAACAGCATGTGTGACTAAATCCCATTTTTGTACTAGTGGAAATTTCAATCCGATTATCATTCTAACACCCGATTCTTGCAAGGAACATGATTTTACAATTTTTACAACTTCGTCGTATCTCATTTCACCTGTCACGAGTTATTTCTAGTTAACTCGGTACCCGATAACACTCAAGGTATACACTAAACTAGCCAAATTCTAATTAAATGGAGACAAGTATCTTAATTAGCTATCATATCTCTTCCAATTACCCCATGTGTGCCGCCCCTACCCCCCCCCCCCCCCCATTTAGGCTTAATACATCCAAGACTCATTAATGAATTTCTTAGATTTAATTCCAAGCTCCACTAACTTAAACACATACACATAACATTTAGTTAACAAAAAAGATCAAAACCCTCTCCATCCTATCCTCCCCAATCGGCCACAACCAAGAACACACCTAAAATCCATAGATTTTTTAAGAATAAAGCATAATCATACCCCATTTACCTTCCTAGTTATGGATTTGTGATCAAACCTCAAGTTTATTACTCATTTCTTATCAAAACTCATCCAATCATCAAGTAAGTTTTCAAGAACATGTTTTGATCATTTTATACTTTCATTTGATATATATGTTCTTGTATTTTGAAGTTATATTAGTCATCCATGCAAGATACTTATGTTTTACGTACCACATTTGAACATAAACTCTTTAAATCACTAAATCTATAGGTTTCACTAATGATCTCATGATATCCACCAAGGTTGGTAATGTTTAGGACCCCATGACACCCTAAGAAGGTGTATGGTAGGATTTTCGAACTTGTGGAGTTGATTTGAGTTAGTATGATCAAGTTTAGAACCAAGAAAGTGAGTTTTTAACAATCTAAAGTAGGTTCTGTCCAAAAACGTGTAAACTGGAAAACTCAGTAATTTTTGGTATATTTTGGCCTTCATACTCAGAAAGTTCTTTCAAAAAGAAAACCGTGGCCGCAAGAATCACTAAAAACCGACTTATAACGAAGGAGTTATGATTTTTCGAAGTTAGACGACGAAAACTAATTTTCTGAAAATTTAGTTGCTGATCGCCGAGATTCAAAGGACAAAACAAGGTGTTAGATGTGATCTAGATGACCCGACCCATTGAGATTATGTTAGTTCATGTTTATACGAAGCCTTGGATGTAAAGAACGTAGAAAACGAGCTTGTAACGGCCGAGTTATTCACGTTTAAAGCCGACGAACTCTAGTTTATTTTGACAGCCACTATTAGAAAGTGTTTTAAATATTAAAACTAGTGTTTTTGCGAAACATAACGTTGTTAGCCGATTTTCTAATTGATCGAGGCGTGTACAACCGGAAGTTAAAGGAAACGACATTTATACATGGTTACAAGATTTTCAAAAACGTCGAGTTTGATCAACTAACACGTAACGTGCAATATTTCACGACTAGTTTCACGAAGTCAATTTGGACATATTTTCACAAGTTAAGGAAAATATTAAATTGCGATGAAAATGTTACACTTTGCCGATAGAACACCAAACAAGGATCGTGGAGTACCGTTTCAACATGTTTACGCGAAAAGTAGTTTATAACTTAACGAGACGTCAAAAGTGTATTTTTCGTCGATAAAAGTTATTTTCAAAACTAACAAGTGGTATCGTTAACATACGTATTTGCATGTGTTGCATTGTATCATTGCTTACATTGGATCACATCATTCATAATAGGTCGTGGTTAGAGACCGAGCTTTATTTCATCATATCCATTGTGATCATTGTTGCTATATCATATCAGGTGAGTTTTCATAGCCCCGTTTTAAATTGTTTATTGATTTCTAAACTCTCGGGGGAGAATACATTGCACCATTTTCATATGCGGACCAAAGTATACAAACTCATTACATTGCTTAAGTTACATCATTGCCAAGATTAAAGTCCCCTTTTATTATCATGAACCGTTAATTGTTAGCATGCGAGAGTGAGTGAATAGATCTATTGAGGGTGACTCCTCGTTCGGGTTGGTAGCACCAACTGGTCAAACGAACTCGGTTGGGGCATTTCATTCAGTCTAGCTTCGGGGTCATGAGCTTAGAGCTAATGTATCATTTTTATGTGGCATTGTTTTGTCATACACTTTATACTTGTGGTATCCGTACAATATTTCATTTACATAAACCTATGATCTCACCAACATTTTTGTTGACCATTTTTAGCAATGTATTTTCAGGTAATTAAGGTGATGAACTCAAATAAGTACATTTTATCATTATCATTTATCCTATTTATTTGACTTGTTTTATTATATTATATATGAGAATTGATACGTTAATGTTTACTTTTGTAATTCTCAGGTAAAAACAAGTATTATGTGAAACTTGGCGATTTTGGACTAATTATGGAGCAAAACAAGCAAGATGTTAAGAGTCTACTGAAATGTACAAGATCAAGATCATTCTGCTCCAGATACCCCGCATCATACTTCTTACATACGGCGTATCACTATCAAGATTTCACAAGTTACAATCCAAGACGGCAAAGGACATGCGCCGCATACAAGAATGGAGTTACGCCGCATCTTAAGGCGGTGTACGAATATTCCTGAATATATTAATCTTGGACCCCACGCGAAGTTAAGTCAATGCGCCGCATCTACTTATCCTATGCGCCGCATCTAACCCTCAGACAGAAACTATAAATACCCCAAGGCCAGACGAATTTCGAGAGTTTTTTAGAGGTTGGACAGTACAAGATACCAGACGAATTCAGACGTGTTAGCAGCACAAGACAAACCCTAAACGAAGATACAAGAGCTGTAAGAAGGTCCTGCATGTATTTAATTCATTAAGTAGTTTTGTTTTATTGTATTAGTACACTTTAATTCATTAGGATTGATGGGCCGATTCCATGTGACTACGGAAAATCATGGGCACCCCTTAAAATTGCTTTCCCATTAATTAAAGTTTATATGTTGATGTCTTTGGTGACTTTTATTAGTGCATTGATAACCTCTGTGTCTAGCTGAGCATTGCTTGGGTCGCTATGCCCCTTCCTCGCCTATCTATTTTAGCGTATACGAAACGTGGGCATCACAAATGCTCAATATTATAGGATAGTGGGATAGACATAAGTGATCATTAAGGGTTTACTCGCCGATAAGATTAGAGCCAACGAGAAAGGGTTAATTATATACACTTCATATAAAACTAGCAATAAAACAAGTGACAAGCTACTTAATTATCAGGACAGGTCTTCTTATTGTCTCAAGTATCTATCTGTGTACATGTGTGCTAATCGCTGATTCGTGCTCATTAGTTTAATTTACTATTTAATCATAACCAAACCTTGCCAGTCTCTCAGGCTGAAACCCCCTTACGTTAGATTAGGTTGTACAGCTAACTTAAGATATTAAAATACTGATTAGAATAACTAGATAATACGTTCCACTCTTAGTGATCGACACTCTACTTACCATTATATTCATACTGACCGGGTACACTGCTCGTTAAAGTGTGTGTTTTATTGATAAGTCGGCTAAATATAAATTTAAAACTTGAGTAGGCATTAACTCTGCTAAACCACAACGACACATCACGCGCGCACCAAGTCTTTGGCGCCGCTACCGTGGATATAAAAGAATTAGAGCAATACACACGCACACATCAAGTTTTTGGCGCCGTTGTCGGGGAGTGAATTGTTATTATCTGTTAATTTGATTAGTATTTTAATTCGGTTTTAATTTTTTCAGATTCTAACCGCTAACCCTGTTATATATTAGATAAATTGCATTCATTGTATTATTTGCATATTTTCTGTTTTTGTGTGTTTTTATTTTCTTTAATTTTTGTTTCTTTTTGTTTATTTTTATTTTTGTTTTTTTTTTTGTTTTTCTATTTTTCTGCATTCTGCTATCGTTGTACTGTGCTAATACAAACGATACGGCGCATCTATTTTCATAGATACGGCGTATTGCGTTTAATTTTTATAAAATACAACGCGTTTAATAAATTCGAGTACGACGCATCTTTCCCCAAGATACGGCGTATTGTGTTTTTAATAAGAAATTTTTCTAAACCCTAACGCCATACGACGCATCTGTTTTAACAGATACGGCGTATTTTCTATTTAAATTAAAAACAGTTTTTGAATTATTGAACAGATACAACGCATCGATTTCAATCGATACGACGCATCTTCTAAATAAAAAATCTTGTATTTTGAAACGTAACGAAAATACGGCGCATTAGCTTTTGTTAATACGACGAATTAAATTTGATAAATATAGTTGATTTTTGATATTCACTTTGATCGTTCCACTACTCTCGTGCACAAGTTGGTTTACTTTCAGGATAAATGATGGCTTAAGCATCACTATGAAAGATTACATTCTGAACCTAACCAAGAGACGCTAGCTGGAGTAATCATACCTTTGATGATTGAAAGGCTGTAATAAGACGACTAGAGTGGAGGAGAATTCAGTACTGGTAACATTGAGTATCTTAAAATTCTTGAAATAGAATTCCAGGTATCCTCTACTATAATTTACCTAGCCTTATAGAGAGTTCTCTACGAAACCTCTCCCGAATATAATCTTAATTTTGTAAGCTTAAAACGATATTTGCTCATAACCTTGGAGTAAATCATTATCCACTAAACAAGAAGATTATAATCATTAATAAAACGAATATGCTTATTGTTCTTATCTTGAATTTATATATATCATATGGTATACCGTGTTACCCCAATTTGATGTGTAAGGAAATGTGTTGCGGAGGCCAAGGTACGTTCCTTATTTAAATTTCGTTCACTAGCACAGTAATACGGCGGATCTTAGTTTTCTAAGCACCGTATCTCTGACTAATTAAAACTTATTGACCAGTCAACGAATTTAGATAAGATACGGCGCATACTATTATGCGATACGGCGCATCGTATTTACCCTATAAATACGAAAGAGATGCGCCGGATTTCAACTTTTTACCCCAATATTCACACAGTAAAAACGCACACTTCTTGACGAAATTAAACCCTCTAATTTGAGTTCTTTTCTCGAATCAAACTTCTAATCCGAACTCTAGACCGAATCCTAATCGCCATATAAGGTAATTATTCTATTTGATTTTGTTTAAATCTAAAAATTAGGGTTTATGATATAGTTCGATTAGGGCTTAGAAGTTTAGGGGATTTGATTAGAACTAGGACTAGATAATTTCCCCCATGTTAATTTTTGGACTAATCATTGAATTTGGTACCGAATTGATTTAAACAAAAATTAGGGTTCGGGAAATTTGTTTTTGAACTTTGGAGGGAAAATGAAATGTTGTGGTTATAAGAACTCTTAGATTTAATATATGGGTAAAATGGAACTGTGATGTTAAGTGGGAGTTTACGTCACGGGTCCGGATTCTTGGAAAACATGCCTGACCCCTTTATTTTATACTGATATATTGCTAGATGCGGCACATCTTGGTTAATTGATGCGGCGTAACGACCTATTTCCAATTTAAATACTTCATTGTTACGCCGTATTACTTAACCTAGATACGACACATCCCCCATACGCCGTATTCCAATGCATGCTACGCATCTCTTTGATACAGCCTAGATACGCCGCGCTGATTTATCAGTTGCGCCGTATCAACCTTATTGCAGAACTGTTTTCTAACCTCTAAATTTATTTCAGATGGAATTACCAGCCGTTGGACGTAGACACCCATGGCTCCATTTTGAAACAATGGGACTGACACAGGGTGCCGTTGATGATTACATGCCTAGACTTAGGAAGTTTTATCAGAGGAAGGTGTTCAGTGTTCCAGTTTTGGATTTTGACAGCATCGGGCATATTGATGGGGGTAACGCTGCTGGTAGGTTACGGACTAGGTTGGAGATGGTACACAGTGATGGGGAAGGGCAGGTTTTATTCAGGTCTTATGCTTGGGAAAGATTGTTTAGGATTGAGGAGCCGTTGGTGAAGGTTTTGATGTTGGAGTTTTTCAGTACAGTGCACTACAGGGAGACAGATCTTGGTCTTGACACGTTCGATACTTTGGTATTCAGACTGGGTGGTTTAGAGCGAAGGATGTCTATGGGGCAGTTCATACTAGCTCTCGGGTTGCACACTGCAGAGGAAATGGCATCCCCAGGTTTTGCAGATTATTGGGCTGACAGTTTAAGGGTCGTTCCGGATCGTGGGGAGTTAGGAGATTATTGGATTGAGATTTCATCTGGGGGTGATTCGACCACCACCACTCCTTCATACACACTGATTAGGGAGCCTATGAGGAGGCTTTGTCACCGTCTGATAGCCCTGACTATTGCCGGGAGGGGACAATCACCTGAGAAGGTGACTACTTTGGACCTTTTTCTTTTGAGGAGCATGGACGAGGGAGCTGTGGTGAACATCCCTCACTTCTTGGCACATTATTTACACAGAGTAGCTCCAGGGAGAGACGGTAGGAGCCAGATGACTGGGGGTCACTTTGTCTCTCGACTTGCTAGGCACTTTGGGGTATTGGGTGATGAGATTCCCGCTGATCTCCCGATTGATGTAGCTAGATTACCTGGTATGGATGCAGACTATCTTGCGACTAGGCTTGGGATATGCGAGGAGATGATGGGTGGATACTTCTGGGCACCGTTAGGACCACCTAGGCCTGCTGAGCCGGAGCAGGGGGATGCTCAGGCGGCCCCAGCTGCTGCTCCAGCTCAGGAGGAAGTACAGGCACCAGCACCACCAGCTCCCCGCACTGTAGGACAGAGAGTCGAGAGAGTGGAGCTAGAGGTTAGGTCATTGAGAGAGGCTCTCGAGGCACAGAGAGTTGAGCTTGCTGGAGTGAGGAGAGATGCGAGCTGGTTAGTCGACGGTGTCAGTAGGGTGATGGCTCTTCATGGGATCAGCCACCACCTCCCAGATGGTGCTTATGTCAGAGGGATGGCCACATACGAGCGCAGGGTTCGCCGCAGGACTGACGGAGCTAGTACCTCAGCAGCCCATACAGATGACGTGACTCCCGACCAGCCTACAGCTTGACCACTCTTTGCATTTTCATCTTTTGATTACGGACATGTTTCCTCGTACATTACTTATATTCTTTTGGGACTATACTAATTATTACTACCATGTTTATATCTAATGTTCCAGTTTATGTTTCTTGTTATATTTGATGAAGACTGGCATTAAGTTCAGCATGAGTGAACGAGAGAACCCGAGAGATGAACCATGGAACAAGCCCATTTTACAACAGACTGTTAACAGTCTGTTTGGTAAATACATGCGCCGCATCTAGTAAAACAGATGCGACGCATCCTATCCTTTATTTTATTTTATTTCGTATTTATTCCAGGCTCGATACGGCGTATCTTCTTCCATAAGATACGGCGTATCGACTGACCTGATGATTTACAGTTTAATTCTTTTGCTTTTATTTTTACTAACTACTAATGTATTATGCAAGTTTGAACCTTCTTAACTCAGGTGTGTTAAAGTCTGAATGGTATTATAGATTCCTGCATTCTTGTGGATACATCATCTATGAAGCTTAAACGTTCTAATCCACAAGAAAGTTGATTTTTGCTCTTACACGAATAATGGAGGATCATACCGAGCAAATCTCAGGGGAGTTTTTCTGTTCTAATTCTTTTATTTTCCAGTTTTTAACCTTTGATACAAACAACGAGGACGTTGTTTAACTTAAGTGGGGGGATTGGAGAATTAGAACACTTACTTGTCCTAAACTTTTTCAAAATATGCTTAAAATGCGCTTAATATATCAAAATTTAAAATTTTTAGCATGTTTTTGTTTAAAGTCTAAATTACATAGCTGCACACATAACATTATTTCCAAAAATTGTGAACTTATCAAAATTCACAAATCTATGAGTGTGCCGGTGACTTGTAAACTTTAGAACTTGGCTTGTATACTATTCGTTATCTATATAATTGGAATGACTTGTCTAAATTGGTAAATTTCTAGGATTACACCCAAATAGCCTTTATATGTTATGTGATATTAACTAACTACACTGGTTAGTTAACCCCCGTATAAACCCTTTTGTTACTCTCACTTTTAGAGTAAGATACCCCTAGAAAAACACTCAGAGCCATTCCTTTCGTTTCTTACACCTTTGTTATAATGTTTCGTTACACCCTTACACCTTAGCCTACCCTGTAGATTAAAATCCGTGGTTAATTGCTTTAGGCAAAGTGTGTTTCCTTACATTACCTGTGTTCGCGTGCGTAATTCATTATCTTTGGTTGAGTCAGGAAATTGCACAATGCAATTGGTATGAAAGTAAATATTGTATATCTTTGAGTTTATTTTTCGTGTGTTTACTACTTTCGCTATTACAGTTATTTATGAAAGTATGAAGAGTATGGAAAAATTATCCGGAAAAATAGTGATAGAAAAGTTGTGAAATTTTACACAGATGTCAAAAAAAAAAATCAAAAATAAATAGAAAAGAAAAAGAAAAAGGAAAAGTTGGAAGTTTGTTTTAACCAACTTATGTAAAGTTTTGTATTAAGTGGTTGATATCACTGATGAGTGTCTAAATACTCATCATTTCTGTCACATTTTATCTGCAAAAACATTTAAAAACATGCAGATATGCTTCAAAATACAGAAAATATCATAAAATGTGTTTTTATATGATTCAGGAATAAAAAGATTGAAAACAAGTGAAAAACGAACAAAGTTTGCATAATTGTCATTTTCAGTCCCTGAAGTTTCATGAATTGGCAGAAATAGTCCCTGGTGTTAAAAATATCATTCAAGGTCCCTGAACTATTTAACTTTTACAATAATGGTCCTTGGATGAATGTTTTAAAGAAATTGCAAAACAGGTCCTTCAACTTTTAAAAATGACATAAAAGGTCCCTGGAGGTTTAAAAAGTGGAAAATTACATTTATGGTCCTTGGGTTATTCACATATGGCATGATGGGTCCTTGGAGATAATTTTCAGATTTTGCTAGAATGGTCCCTGGAATTTCAGAATGTTACATGTTTGGTCCCTAAACCTAAAACTTATCTAATACTAAATCCTAAACCTAACCACTACATTATCCAACCCAAAATAATAAAAAACCCAACCCAACCCTTTTGAATACCCCAGCCCAACACACAAGCCCAATCCTTTTTATTAATAAAACCCGAAGTTTGACCTTCGGTCAAACTTCTCCTTCTTCTTTATCTAAATCGCCAAAACAGAGAAACCATACCACCCAAGCCCATAGTTTTCTCTGTTCTATCACCTCAACCCCCCACCTCATCACCACAGCTGTCTAACCTCTCCCCTCCACCTCCACATCCTCCCAAATTTCTTTAATTGCTAAAAACCTGCTCGAATCCACTACTAGGACTTTTGGTGCCAAAATCTGTTTGAACGATTGAGATTGATTGGAAGCAATCCAAGGGTGCAGAAATGATCAAGGATGTCGACATAGGATTTCCCAGATGTTTTTAGTATATATATAGCTGTGTAATAGACTAGAAAAGTAGTAGTTAATTTTTAGTGTAATCGTATTTTATTACCAATAGTTGTAATCTTGTAATTTTCAATCTCAGTTATTAATGCAAGTTCATTTCAGTCATATCAAGCTTATTTCAATCACTAGTGTTCTAAAAATCAGTATTGTTTAAATTTCATGATCACTGTTAAGCTAATTGAATTCTAAATCCTGTTAAGTAACCATAAAAAGCTCCAAACAACCTTGTAATAAGCTTATGAAAGCTTTTCATAGCTTTGTGTAAACTTATTTAGTGCATATCAGTCCTGAATTTCAAATGATGAAGATGGTCAACAAAAGTCAACCTGAAGCCAATAAGCTCTTATTGGGAGTATAAGCTATTCAGGAAGGCTTATTGTGGGTTTTCTAGCTTGTGTGAACAAGCTAGAGTGTTCTTGGTCCTTTGTCCTTTGTGTCACAGTCATATCAGTTGTAAGCAATTTACAAGTTTTTCTTAATTCTTCATATTACTTTGCAACAGCTTATTTATAGCTTATTACTGTTATTCCATGCTTATTACTAGTTGCTAATTGTGCTTAATCAGTCTCATAGGTATTTCATAGTTAATATCTCTGTTTTACTAAAAATCACTTAAAAAGTCCAAAAATAGTCTTTCATAGCATAGCTTATTGTACTGCTTTTCTTTGCCTTAAAAGTTGCTTATTATAGTTTATATAAGTTATTTAATCAGTAAAAATCAGTAATCATAAGTTAAATTATTTGTTCCCTTTGAAAATCCACAACAGACACCTTATTAAGGGGTGTTTGGTTTGAGCAGTCAAACTAGTCAAACTAGCTTGTACTGTACATTGGCCAATATCCCAACTTTGGATCAGCTTAATTTAGCCATAATAAGCTGTTTTCAAGATCTCTTTAGCATAGTAGATAGAAAATCAAGTTTTTTATGTCCTGTGCAATTTTCAGTCCTCAATAAGTCAAATTAAGCCAAATTCAGCCACAAGCTGATTTGGTACTTTTTCTTTCCATTTACTGAGTTCTCAAGATCATATTAGAATAGTCAAAACAATTTGGTTTGGTCTTGTTTAGCCTACACAGGTCTGCACAACACAAAACACATCAGCAGACTCAGTATATACTGAGTTGCTGAAGCAGCTGAACTCACATCATTTGTGGCTTATCTAGATAAGCTATGGCCATGCTTTTTGGTTTTTAAGATAGCTCATAGTATTAGCTCACTTTTTCCCCCATAATATTCAACTTATCAGCTTAATTTAATTGCTTAATCTGCCCTGCAAATTAGCCATTTTCCTGAGTTCCTGCATAAGCTTTACTACTGTTCTACTGCTTATCTTGCTCATTTCTTGTGGTTATTTGTATTTTTAAGTTGTTTTAAGCTTCTTATAGTTGTTTAATCTTATTCTGAGCATTTGGTTAAGTTTTGAGCTTATTAGCTTATTTTTAGCTTATTAGCCCAACTGCTTATCTTCCCAACTGCTTATCTGGGTCTTGTAAACTTTTGATTTAATTTTCCTAGCTTTTAAATATTAATTTAGACTTATCCTGAATTTTTCAGATTTTTCCTAATTCATTTAATATTTTTAATCTTTTTAATTAATTTCTAATAGTAATTAAATCATAATAAATAGAATAATAATCAGAAAAATATAATTCTAATTTTAATAATTTTATTTTATTAAGTAGATTATAGGAAAAAATATAATAATATTTTTAGACCTTAAGAAAAACAAAAACAAAAAAATAGTGATAGCTTCTATTTAATAGATTTTATCTTTTTAAATTTTTAATTAAGCAATTTTCATTTTTATAATTTTCTTAGCTTCTTTTCATCTTATAATATTTATAGAAAAAGTTTTAGATTTTTCTTTGTTTATTTAGTATTTATTATAATTTAAATTAGTTTAAAATAGTTATTAAATAATTAATAATTAATAATAATTAGATAAAAAGTGTAAAAAATATAATTTTAGTTTTAAAATAAGTTTTAAGTAATTTTACACTTTTAGGTTTTAATTTTATATTATTTCACTTTTTAGTTCCATTTTAGATTTCCTGTTACGCGTTTTCAGTTTATTTAAATTCGCGTTTAAGTTTCTTTTGTATATTTGTTTATTCATTTGTTAAATAGAATTAATCAAAAAAGCAAAATCTCATATCATATCATCTGTCACTCTAATCCAAATCTTTCCACAGTTTGCCCATTCACACCTCGTTGGGAAACGATCTGGGTAATTACTTACCTGGCTTCACACTACACACGAACGTGAGTTTTTGCAAGTATCCTTTTTCACAAAAGGGTGATTTGTATTTATTCACGTGTATCCGCTGTCTGCATTTATTTATAAGTGTATTCAGCACGGATCAAATTTTGGCACCGCTGCCGGGGAGGTTGTGTTGCGAGAGTATTGTGTAGAGTTTTAGCGATTAGTGATTTGAGATCCTTCTTCCTGAAGTTCCTATTTCCCAAAAACCATATAAAATACAAAAATATTTTTCTTTTCTTTTATATATATATATATCATATAAAAAATAAAAACACCAAAAACATTTTCCGTTTTCTTTGTTTAATAATAACAAACAATAAAATTTACCATCGAGAACCAAGACAGAGTACTACCTAACTGGGGGTACGACCATAATAAGTTCCCCAACATCAGATTTAAAACTTGCCTCTGTATCACTTGCGAATATCGGCTCACCTTTGATTGATAAACAAACTATAACGGAGGTTTAAGGATAGTTTGACATTAAATTGTCGGACTGAAAGAAGCGGGTTTTTAAGGAGCATTAATTGCCCACCTTTGCTTCTCCGCCACTCTGTGCGTTTATCTTTTAGAGAGCTACCGTACGCTTGTTGATTATTGGTTTAAGTTCACTTGTGTTTTGCTTCGTTCTTGATTTAATTAAAATATTTTATTTAGTGCATGCGCACTCGTTCTTCCACGTCATCAAGCCCTTTACGTGAACTCGTAGATATTCCGAGAAGACAAAATCGTAGATGTGCTGCCCAAATAGTCGAACCCGAGATTCGTACTGTTCTCACTGATAATATGGCAGACAATCGCACAATGGCGGAAATGCTCCAAGCACCCACCGAGGGTTACGGAGATGCCATCGTTTTACCAGCCATCGATTCTGATCATTTTGAACTAAAAACACATTTGATTCAGCTCGTGTCCACAAACCAATTCCACGGGTTTGAACGAGAGGATCCATATGCACACATTCGTTGGTTCAATAAGTTGACCTCTACAATCAATTACAAGAATGTGCCGCAAACAGTTATCAAATTGATGCTATTTCCATTCTCACTCGAAGGGGCAGCCCGGATTTGGCTGGATAAAGAACCCCCTCGATCCATTGAAACCTGGGAAGATCTTGTAAAGAAATTTGTCAATTATTTCTTCCCTCCATCAAAGACGACTAATCTAAAAAATGAAATTGCTGGATTTCGTCAAGGTTTTGATGAAAATTTCGGAGAGGCATGGGACAGATTTAAAGATCTCCTAAGAAAATGCCCACATCATGATTTCACGGAGTTACAACAGATAAATACGTTTTATAATGGGTTGACCCAAAACGATCAAGATGCACTTAACGCAGCCGCCGGTGGCAATATCTTGAATCGTCGACCTAAAGAGGTGGTTGAAATTTGTGAAAATAAATCAAAAGTTCCTATTTCTCGAAATAAAGTGAATGTTTCGATCACTCCTGCTTCTTCATCCGGTAACTCATCAGAGTTAGCCTTTCTAACGGACGCAATGCGTTGTATGATGAAGGAAATGAAAGAAATTAAGAGTGAAATTCATAAACCAGAACAAATCAAAGCAATAAACAAAGTGTGTGAAACTTGTGGTGGCCCACATGCGTATTATGATTGTCAAGCAACCGATGCTTCTCTTTACCCAGCTCCCGTAGCTGCAGTAAACCAAAATCAATACCGTCCGCATGCTGAGACTCAGTACCAAGCACCGAATGCTATGGTCCCACCTGGTTTTCCACCCGTGCCAAATCAGAATAATCAAAATCGCTTTGTTCAAAATCAGGGACAAAATTTTAACAATTCCCAAAATTTTAATCACAACCGAGGTCAGAATCAGGGTAACTTTAACCAAAAACCATGTAATGTCCAAAGCCAAAATCAGACATCCTCAGATGAGTTGCTTAAGCAATTCATAAAATCTCAAGAGGAGACAAATAGAACTCAGTATAAGACAAACCAGTTATTGGTTACCCAAATAAATGATATAAAAAAATCTTTAAATGATCTACCTTCTACCTCGGGAGGTCTCCCAAGTAACACTGTTGTCAACCCAAGGGGTGAACTCAAAGCTGTCACTACACGTAGTGGTAAAGCTCATGTTGGACTCAAGGTGATAAAGGACCCGGTACTTCCCACTAACAATGGAAGTGCTAAATACGTCCAACCTATGGTTGTCCAAAATTCTACACCCACAATTGCTCCTCAGCCGTCAAGAATAGATCCTACTCTATCACGATTTACGGTTACAAGTTTGTCAAGCAAACGTAGTGAGCAAAGGACAGCTAGAGCTTATTCCGATATGCTCAATGCTGCTCCTGTCAGTGTGCTTGATGACAGTGATGATGATGAAAATACCACTTTCGTCAAAGCTATCACCACTCGGAGTGGTGCTGCTTATGAGGGACCCTCTGGTCCTATTCCTCCTCCGTTGTTTGAAATGGAAAAAGAAACGGAGGATACAACGGACAAAGTGCAAATTCCAAGCCCACAAAGTACAGCACATGTCCATCCTCCGGTTGTCCCTAAAAAGAAATCCAAACCAGGAGTTGTCTTTGAATCTGTTGAGACTCCTGAAGTCATTGCCCCTAAATCCAAACCTTATATTCCTTACCCATCACGTTTACATGAGCAAAAGCTCCGCGAAAAGGCTAGTCAACAAATGGATAAATTCTTTCAAATCTTTAAAGAATTACATTTTGACATAAGTTTTGCGGATGCTATCATTCTGATGCCCAAGTTTGCATCAACAATCAAACACTTGTTAAGCAACAAGGAAAAACTGATTGAAATGGCTAAAACTCCATTAAATGAGAACTGCTCAGCAGTTATCTTGAAAAAGCTTCCAGAGAAGCTTGGAGATCCTGGAAAGTTTCTACTACCTTGTGTATTTCCGGGAATGGTTGAATGCTATGCCTTGGCCGATCTAGGTGCAAGCATCAACCTGATGCCTCATTCAGTATGGAAGAAACTTTCTCTTCCGGCTCTTACTCCTACCTGCATGACTCTTGAGCTTGCAGATCGAACCATATCTCATCCATGCGGCATTGCCGAAGATGTGTTTGTGAAAGTAGGTTGATGCGTGGTTTTGCAACCTTACAACAGGTTTTACCTCTCGAGGGATCTCAAGAGGCTTACAACCCCACCAGGCAGTGTACCTGACCGATGTAGTATAGTGTAGTGGTAAGTACGGGGGATTGATCGTTCTCCACAGGGAATAGTGTTCGTTAGGTATGAAAAACTACTCTAATAGGTCTAAGGGTGAGAGAAGATTCTTTTTTATGTTTTTATAATTTTATGAAAGCAAGTAAAATCTCGGGTTTGAAGGAGTGGGCGGAATTAGTTGCTAGTCAACTAACCCAAGTTACTACGAATGCAAATAAAATAAAATAACAGAAAATGAAAAGGTGGTAAAACTTATATGGAGAGAAATGTGTTTACTTAGATTTCCTTACTCCCTAACTATCTTTTACCGGTTGATTAGTGTGTATTAGTTGCGTGGATGATGGTGTATTCCTTAATACCATTTGTGGGGTGGCGTACGTACTTCCCCAACTTTACAAGCTCCTACTTCACTCCTATGTCGAGCCGGCTAGGAAGCTCCTAACATGGGATCACTAGAATTCGGTCATGCATTAAATACAACCATAAAAACCTTTAGTACGCATTGGTTCATGTTTCTTAAGACGTTCAAGCAAGTTACCGAATAGGAAGTTAGCCAGTTTTCTTAAGCCTAACATAGATGAACAATCATCCAATACAACTAACAACACACTAATAACCAATAATCAATAGCTAGGTTTCATTAGATCTAAGCAAACACAAGATAAATCTAGCCTAGCATGTTAAACAAAAGACAAGAACAAGATAGAATCAAACAACACATAGACATATTGAATGATTAATTGATAACTTATCTTCAATGTAACATGGAAGATCTCAAGGCAAAAAGCCTTGAAAAAGCTGCCAAATTCGTCTTAGGGTTTTCACACACAAAGTTCCTCAATAAGTTCCACAATAAGTTCCACACTAATGACAAAAAATTGCAAAACTATATATAGACTTTCAGATCTGACGGCGTCACATTATGGAGTGTGACGCCGTCACCTCGCCGCTTTTAGGGTTCCCGGATGACCTTCTTGACGCCGTCCCTCTTTAGCTCTCCAAAATCCGTTCTGGCTTATCAGGGGTTGACGCCGTCAGAATTAGGGGTGACGCCGTCCCTCTTTAAATTAAGCCGTGACGACCTTGATCAGATTAAAGCGTGACGCCGTCAGAATTTCATGCAAATTTCACTGGCTTATCATGAGTAATTTTCACATCCACCATTTTATTGCCAAGCCGTGACGCCGTCTGGAGAGGATCCTGACGCCGTCAAAGGTAACTTTTAGCCGATTTTGAGACTTTGTCGTTTTCTTCACTTTAATGCTCCAAAAACGTCCAAAATGCTTCCTTTTCCAGATTTCTTCTCAAAAGTACCTAAAATGACAAAAGGAACGATTTAGGGCAATATTTGATCAAATAAATACGATTTAGGGCTTAAATGACCCCTTAAAAGCGGTACACTTTTCGCTTCATCAAATACCCTTACACTTGAGATTTGCTTGTCCTCAAGCAAATGCGCTTGTATTCTAATCGAAATACAAGTTAGGGGTCATTTAACGCTAATATAAAAGTAATTACAACAAATAGTCGTTCCACTTTAATCATAATAAGCACGGAGATTACAAACTAGCACCTCACAAGTAGTGTTTAGATACTCACAGCTCTCAAGTGTCATCAAAATAAATCTCATAAATGAAAACGGATAATATCTCTCACTACCTGTCATAGCAAATAGATTACCATAGGCTTGGGAAAGGATCGAAAACCTCCTCCACTAGGCGTAAGCACCTAAGATAAACTATCGAAGAGGGCTTTTAAATGGGTTATAATGTTAGGTGTAGGGAAAAGGAAAACACGGTTTTGTTGGATAAGGGATATTTTACTGGTGGCGAGTTAAAGATCTTGATCAATTACATGTACTATACAATGTTGCTAAGCCAAGACTCGACTCAATCTTAAGCTAAAAACAAAATAACAAAAACATAAAATGAAACGGGATGGTAGTCCGTATGTTTTTTCTATTTTTCTTTTTCTCATTTTTTTGTATTTTTCTTGATTTTTTTTGATTTTTTTTTTCATACATTCTTGCCCTACCATCCAAAATAATACATCATAGGGGCGTTGCATTCCCCTTACACTTGAACTTTTACATAACTTTACAAATTACTATTCTAATGACTCGAATTAAGATAATTGAAAAACTTGGAGTACTTTTAAAATATTTAGCTCATATGGGGGTAATAAATGATGTTCTTCCCCATTACTCCATTACACTAGTACTTTACCCATGAGTCCCAATCGTCCCAAAACAATATGTACAAGGATATGACTCGACTTAGCAACCATGTAATCAACTAGATAATTAACTTGGGTTTAAACAAATGTTGTAACAATAATGCACTAAAAATGAGTGCATACAAGGTAGGCTAAGGCGATTTGGGTGTACATTTAAGTGGGGTGTAAACAAATTCTTCCTTTAAGTAAAATGCTTAAAGGTCGAAACAAAAAGATAGGCTCTGAGGGGTGTACTAGGGGTATCGTGTACTAAAAATGAGTACAACGCAAAGGGTGTGGGAGAATTACTTGACCAATGTAGCCAATGTAATTATAACAAAAACACAGGTGTAAAACAATGGGTTAATCCTAATGCCTCTTATCATGTAGTAAATCTAACTACACGAATGTAGTCTCACTTGTGGCCTCGGAATGGTCCTAACGCAAGTTCTAGAATCTAAGTGCTACCGGTACACACATCATAGCATGAATGCTTTTCCTACCAATTCTAGGGGCGAATCCTCACATATTTGGGGGTGGAAAATTTTTTAGTGGTACGGTTTTTGTGCTAGTCATATAACTCCTATCCGTGAGACGCTCATTAAGATCAAAGCTTCACTCCTAAATGTTGTAAAAAATTTTAAATTTGGCACTAAAATTGCCCTAACAGGTATTTATCTCAGTTTTATTACACATCTACTATTAAACAAACAAAAATCAAGCGTAATAGCATTCTCTAATCGTACTTTTACCCCCCCTTACACTTAAGATGAACATTGTCCCCAATGTTCAAATAACAAATGTAAAAGTAAAAAAGTAAAAGAATGAAATCAAATACTCCCCTGATTCGCTCGGTGGATAATGAAGTAACATGGTTAAATCTTCTTCCAAGAGAATGTAAAAGCTCCAAGACTAATGCATCACCAAAAGCTTGATCCAACAAATATTTCCTTGTCCAAAATAACCTGTTAAACCTGAGAAAACAAACACGAAAACCTGCATAACATCGGCGGGATAAACTCTATATATAAGGATATAATGCTTGTGGAATGATAATTTTGCAGATTCCTGGAGATTATAAGTTATAGATTTAATAAAAACTTTTTATGAAAACAAAACTTTCAAAAAAATTTCAGAAAATTAAACCTGACGCCGTCAGGTTGTAAATCCTGACGCCGTCAGAAATGATCTGACAGAATTCTCATGTTACGTTTCTGGAAAATTTTTGGAAAAACCTATACCTTACTTCCTGGAATTCCTGCAAAACATCATTATGACTCGATACAAGCATTTGACTCAAACAATTACTAATATGTATGTTAATTTAATATTGTTATGATTCATGTTCATTTGTTCTAATAAACCGATTTGGATTTCCCTTACACTTATCTTTTGCAAAATACCTTTATATGTAGTTAAGACGAAGTTAAAAACAAGATAAAGCATTTTCACAATTTAGTTTTGAACATGAATCAATAATAATAAAAATTAAACACACATACGGAAACAAATAAAATCAAACAAACAAATAAATAAACACACAAAGCAAATAAAGCTTGGGTTGCCTCCCAAGAAGCGCTTGTTTTTGTTCGAGTCACGAGCCTGACTCTACCCTTATTTAACGGATAAAGGAGAGGTTTTTCCTACACTTAGGATTAAGTGCGGGTGATAGTAGCGATACACACCATCTCGGTGGAAGTATGCCGCGTGAGGAAAGAGTGGTGGATGAATTATATACTCAAAGGGGTTTGCTCCTTTCATCATAACCTTACCTAGTTCACTTTGGTCAATGGGTGAATTAAAGTTTTCTCCTAAAAAGGGATCATCTTCTATCAACTTCGAGAGATTCCTAGTTGGGAATCCATCTTGACCTAATAAACCCGGTTTAAACCCATAGTGTTTCTTGTGATTAATCATGAATGGGTGATGTAAGTATGAAAGGTTATGGTTCACTTCTATGTCAGCTTCCTCTCTACAAGGCTTAGAGTCTACTACCTTCAACATAAAACTACCCGGACTATATGGTTTGATAGGTGGGTCGGGACCTAATTCAATTCCTAAGTTCACATCTAAGGATGGAAGATTAGGTAACGGTTTTGGTTTAGGCTCCGGTTCATCAAAACTAGGAACTTCCATAGAACTAAAAGAAAGGTTATGACTACAAGTATTCAAACCTATTTCTTCTAGTTTTGTTTAGTCCAAGGGCTCTACCTCTATTGGGGTTCCTATAGTCTCTTCTACTTCTTCTGGGTAAGTCACGGGTGGTGTGTGTGCCTCAAATGATGGTAGGACTTGTGGGGTACTTGGTGGGCTTATGTTACTTACCTCATCCTTCCTTGTCTCTATATCAATTATATCCACATCATGTGTTTTAGTAGAATCTAACCCAAACATGTTCCTAAGTATCTCAAATCCTTCTCTAGCCATTTCAAGTTCTAAGTCCGATTCATAAGAATCTTCCCCGATAACTTGATTGCTATGTTCAATTTGCCTAAAGGGTTCATCATGTGTTCCTTGAGATTCAAAGTCATTGATCATAAAACCTAGGTCTTTTTGCTCAATATGCTCACGTTCGGCTAAATCCTCCTCAATTGTTTCCTCAAGTTGTGATGTATACGAACCCATTAATTTATTAAACTTATGGTTCACGGTTAGGAGGCTTTCCTCAAAAATTTTCCAAAGGGTCTTATTAAAAGGAGTTGATCCTAACAATGATTGTTTAATAGAAGCCGCACATGCACATAATTCATCAAACCTATCAAACTTTACACCCATCTCCTCTTGTATATATCTAAGATCACTTAAAAATTCATTGGAACAACAAGAAGCAAATCTATATGTGTAAAGTAATTGTTCCTCTATTGTTAATGATCTAAATGGAATTTCATCCGCCATGGTGACAAATGAAAATGGTTTTACAAACAAAGGGCACAAAGAAAAAGATAGACTAAAGAAATCTAATAAAAAAAAAATAAAAATCTCACTAGAAAGGAATCTAGTGAGTAGACCTAATAAAATAAAAATTCAACCTACACAATAACTATTCCCCGGCAGCGGCGCCAAAAACTTGATGCGTGGTTTTGCAACCTTACAACAGGTTTTACCTCTCGAGGGATCTCAAGAGGCTTACAACCCCACCAGGCAGTGTACCTGACCGATGTAGTATAGTGTAGTGGTAAGTACGGGGGATTGATCGTTCTCCACAGGGAATAGTGTTCGTTAGGTATGAAAAACTACTCTAATAGGTCTAAGGGTGAGAGAAGATTCTTTTTTATGTTTTTATAATTTTATGAAAGCAAGTAAAATCTCGGGTTTGAAGGAGTGGGCGGAATTAGTTGCTAGTCAACTAACCCAAGTTACTACGAATGCAAATAAAATAAAATAACAGAAAATGAAAAGGTGGTAAAACTTATATGGAGAGAAATGTGTTTACTTAGATTTCCTTACTCCCTAACTATCTTTTACCGGTTGATTAGTGTGTATTAGTTGCGTGGATGACGGGTGTATTCCTTAATACCATTTGTGGGGTGGCGTACGTACTTCCCCAACTCTACAAGCTCCTACTTCACTCCTATGTCGAGCCGGCTAGGAAGCTCCTAACATGGGATCACTAGAATTTGGTCATGCATTAAATACAACCATAAAAACCTTTAGTACGCATTGGTTCATGTTTCTTAAGACGTTCAAGCAAGTTACCGAATAGGAAGTTAGCCAGTTTTCTTAAGCCTAACATAGATGAACAATCATCCAATACAACTAACAACACACTAATAACCAATAATCAATAGCTAGGTTTCATTAGATCTAAGCAAACACAAGATAAATCTAGCCTAGCATGTTAAACAAAAGACAAGAACAAGATAGAATCAAACAACACATAGACATATTGAATGATTAATTGATAACTTATCTTCAATGTAACATGGAAGATCTCAAGGCAAAAAGCCTTGAAAAAGCTGCCAAATTCGTCTTAGGGTTTTCACACACAAAGTTCCTCAATAAGTTCCACAATAAGTTCCACACTAATGACAAAAAATTTCAAAACTATATATAGACTTTCAGATCTGACGGCGTCACGTTATGGAGTGTGACGCCGTCACCTCGCCGCTTTTAGGGTTCCCGGATGACCTTCTTGACGCCGTCCCTCTTTAGCTCTCCAAAATCCGTTCTGGCTTATCAGGGGTTGACGCCGTCAGAATTAGGGGTGACGCCGTCCCTCTTTAAATTAAGCCGTGACGACCTTGATCAGATTAAAGCGTGACGCCGTCAGAATTTCATGCAAATTTCACTGGCTTATCATGAGTAATTTTCACATCCACCATTTTATTGCCAAGCCGTGACGCCGTCTGGAGAGGATCCTGACGCCGTCAAAGGTAACTTTTAGCCGATTTTGAGACTTTGTCGTTTTCTTCACTTTAATGCTCCAAAAACGTCCAAAATGCTTCCTTTTCCAGATTTCTTCTCAAAAGTACCTAAAATGACAAAAGGAACGATTTAGGGCAATATTTGATCAAATAAATACGATTTAGGGATTAAATGACCCTTAAAAGCGGTACACTTTTCGCTTCATCATAGGTAAATTCCATTTTCCAGCTGACTTTGTGGTTGTTGAATTCGACGCAGATCAAAAGGTTCCTCTCATTCTTGGAAGAGGATTCCTAAAAACGGGTCATGCTCTTATTGATGTGTTTAAGCATGAGATCACCTTGCGTGTAGGTAATGAAGCTGTTACCTTTAACCATGATCAAACTTCGAGGTACTCCTCAAATTATGATTCTGCATCGGTTAACCGAATCGATGTCATTGATGTTACTTCAAAGGAGTACTCTCAAGAAAGTGTTGGTTATTTTCATAATTTTGTGAGTGGGGAACCCACCACATCTTCTCAACTTATCATAGCCGACTCTTCCCCTTCTCTCACTTCGGTTGAGGGAAGTGATCCCTTTTGGGATGAAGTCGAGGCTTTTCTTGCTCTAGATAGTTCACTTCCGCATGAGGTTGATGATGACTATCTTGATCCTGAGGGGGACATTCTTTTTCTAGAAAATTTGTTAAACGAAGATTCATCTTCCCCTCTTCCACCAAAACAACTTCATAATGAGAAAATCAAGTCAGTTGAGAAAACTGATAAAATTCCTGAGATCAAGTTTAAGGACTTGCCTCTTCCACTTGAATATGCAATTCTTGAGGAGGAAGTTCTTGTCTTAATTGCTATTCAGATCTCTCTTCTTCCCTTCACCTACCCGGTGATTTCCCCTATCTTTCACTCATTTGGGAGTGAGGATATTACCTTTGACCCCGGCATTTTCCATCTAACATTGGTTTAAATGCCAGATTTATCTCATCGGTGTGGAACTTTCTTATGTTCAAATGATTATCCAAACATTTTGAATGAAAGTCCGATGGAGATGGTTTCTTCCACTTGCTTCCCCATGAACAAATGAATTCGGGGTCGAGTCAAGCTAGCGACTCGGTTAATAAAAACAGTAGTAAAACATGGGTTTTCACCCATGTCTCACCCAAGTGTGGGGGGGATGCCCCATATGTTGTAAATATGTACATTATCTTAAAAAAAAAAAAAAGGCTATTAGTATTTCCTTTTCACGTTCTAAGTGTTGGTTTAACAACCGGTACTTTGAATATTGAGGGCAATATTCAGTTCTAAGTGTGGGGGGGAATTCTAGCGAATTTGATCAAATGTACCATCTAGTACCCCCATTTTTAGCCAAAATTTTAAATTTTTTTTCTCACTTAGAACGCAATAAATGGTTATCAGTCCGCCATGTCTAACCCACATAAGGATTGGCTAATCCGAGAGCAAACGGCTCTTGGTAAAGATATATCAAATCCGTTTATGGCTGACAATTTGCCAAAAATTGTATGGTATTCGACTCACCATATCTTCATAAGTGAAGAGTTGGCTAGCCCGCAAGGTTATGGCTTGTGGTAAAGGCAGTGAAAAACCATGATTGGTAATCAGCTCACCAAAGATAATAGTTGTAATTTATCTAAGAGTTGGCTAGTCCAGAAGCAAACGGCTTCTGGTAAAGACAAATCAAATCCGTTGACAGCTGATGGTTTGCTTAAAATCATTTGGTTATCATTGTACCAAAGTATCACATACTAAAACATTGGCTACTCCAGAAGTAATGGCTTTTGGTAAAGAGAAAAATCCATTAAAACTTCATAAAAGATTGCTAGGGACTAGCAATAGTTTAGTGTGGGGGATTGATGAGTGTCTAAATACTCATCATTTCTGTCACATTTTATCTGCAAAAACATTTAAAAACATGCAGATATGCTTCAAAATACAGAAAATATCATAAAATGTGTTTTTATATGATTCAGGAACAAAAAGATTGAAAACAAGTGAAAAACGAACAAAGTTTGCATAATTGTCATTTTCAGTCCCTAAAGTTTCATGAATTGGCAGAAATAGTCCCTGGTGTTAAAATTATCATTCAAGGTCCCTGAACTATTTAACTTTTACAATAATGGTCCTTGGATGAATGTTTTAAAGAAATTGCAAAACAGGTCCTTCAACTTTTAAAAATGACATAAAAGGTCCCTGGAGGTTTAAAAAGTGGAAAATTACATTTATGGTCCTTGGGTTATTCACATATGGCATGATTGGTCCTTGGAGATAAATTTCGGATTTTGCTAGAATGGTCCCTAGAATTTCAGAATGTTACATGTTTGGTCCCTAAACCTAAAACTTATCTAATACTAAATCCTAAACCTAACCACTACATTATCCAACCCAAAATAATAAAAAACCTAACCCAACCCTTTTGAATACCCCAGCCCAACACACAAGCCCAATCCTTTTTATTAATAAAACCCGAAGTTTGACCTTCGGTCAAACTTCTCCTTCTTCTTTATCTAAACCGCCAAAACAGAGAAATCATACCACCCAAGCCCATAGTTTTCTCTGTTCTATCACCTCAACCCCCCACCTCATCACCACAGCTGTCTAACCTCTCCCCTCCACCTCCACATCCTCCCAAATTTCTTTAATTGCTAAAAACCTGCTCGAATCCACTACTAGGACTTTTGGCGCCAAAATCAGTTTGAACGATTAAGATTGATTGGAAACAATCCAAGGGTGCAGAAATGATCAAGGATGTCGACATAGGATTTCCCAGATGTTTTTAGTATATATATAGCTGTGTAATAGACTAGAAAAGTAGTAGTTAATTTTTAGTGTAATCGTATTTTATTATCAATAGTTGTAATCTTGTAATTTTCAATCTCAGTTATTAATGCAAGTTCATTTCAGTCATATTAAGCTTATTTCAATCACTAGTGTTCTAAAAATCAGTATTGTTTAAATTTCATGATCACTGTTAAGCTAATTAAGTTCTAAATCCTGTTAAGTAACCATAAAAAGCTCCAAACAACCTTGTAATAAGCTTATGAAAGCTTTTCATAGCTTTGTGTAAACTTATTTAGTGCATATCAGTCCTGAATTTCAAATAATGAAGATGGTCAACAAAAGTCAACCTGAAGCCAATAAGCTCTTATTGGGAGTATAAGCTATTCAGGAAGGCTTATTGTGGGTTTTCTAGCTTGTGTGAACAAGCTAGAGTGTTCTTGGTTCTTGGTCCTTTGTGTCACAGTCATATCAGTTGTAAGCAATTTACAAGTTTTTCTTAATTCTTCATATTACTGTGCAACAGCTTATTTATAGCTTATTACTGTTATTTCATGCTTATTACTAGTTGCTAATTGTGCTTAATCAGTCTCATAGGTATTTCATAGTTAATATCTCTGTTTTACTAAAAATCACTTAAAAAGTCCAAAAATAGTCTTTCATAGCATAGCTTATTGTACTGCTTTTCTTTGCCTTAAAAGTTGCTTATTATAGTTTATTTAAGTTATTTAATCAGTAAAAATCAGTAATCATAAGTTAAATTATTTGTTCCCTTTGAAAATCCACAACAGACACCTTATTAAGGGGTGTTTGGTTTGAGCAGCCAAACTAGTCAAACTAGCTTATACTGTACATTGGCCAATATCCCAACTTTGGATCAGCTTAATTTAACCATAATAAGCTATTTTCAAGATCTCTTTAGCATAGTAGATAGAAAATCAAGTTTTTTATGTCCTGTGAAATTTTCAGTCCTCAATAAGTCAAATTAAGCCAAATTCAGCCACAAGCTGATTTGGTACTTTTTCTTTCCATTTACTGAGTTCTCAAGATCATATTAGAATAGTCAAAACAATTTGGTTTGGTCTTGTTTAGCCTACACAGGTCTGCACAACGCAAAACACATCAGCAGACTCAGTATATACTGAGTTGCTGAAGCAGCTGAACTCACATCATTTGTGGCTTATCTAGATAAGCTATGGCCATGCTTTTTGGTTTTTAAGATAGCTCATAGTATTAGCTCACTTTTCCCCCCATAATATTCAACTTATCAGCTTAATTTAATTGCTTAATCTACCCTGCAAATTAGCCATTTTCCTGAGTTCCTGCATAAGCTTTGCTATTGTTCTACTGCTTATCTTGCTCATTTCTTGTGATTATTTGTATTTTTAAGTTGTTTTAAGCTTCTTATAGTTGTTTAATCTTATTCTGAGCATTTGGTTAAGTTTTGAGCTTATTAGCTTATTTTTAGCTTATTAGCCCAACTGCTTATCTTCCCAACTGCTTAGCTGGGTCTTGTAAATTTTTGATTTTAATTTTCCTAGCTTTTAAATATTAATTTAGACTTATCCTGAATTTTTCAGATTTTTCCTAAGTCATTTAATATTTTTAATCTTTTTAATTAATTTCTAATAGTAATTAAATCATAATAAATAGAATAATAATCAGAAAAATATAATTCTAATTTTCATAATTTTATTTTATTAAGTAGATTATAGGAAAAATATAATAATATTTTTAGACCTTAAGAAAAACAAAAACAGAAAAATAGTGATAGCTTCTATTTAATAGATTTTATCTTTTTAATTTTTTAATTAAGCAATTTTCATTTTTATAATTTTCTTAGCTTCTTTTCATCTTATAATATTTATAGAAAAAGTTTTAGATTTTTCTTTGTTTATTTAGTATTTATTATAATTTAAATTAGTTTAAAATAGTTATTAAATAATTAATAATTAATAATAATTAGATAAAACGTGTAAAAAATATAATTTTAGTTTTAAAATAAGTTTTAAGTAATTTTACACTTTTAGGTTTTAATTTTATATTATTTCACTTTTTAGTTCCATTTTAGATTTCTTGTTACGCGTTTTCAGTTTATTTAAATTCGCGTTTAAGTTTCTTTTGTATATTTGTTTATTCATTTGTTAAATAGAATTAATCAAAAAAGCAAAATCTCATATCATATCATCAGTCACTCTAATCCAAATCTTTCCACAGTTTGCCTATTCACACCTCGTTGGGAAACGATCTGGGTAATTACTTACCTGGCTTCACACTACACACGAATGTGAGTTTTTGCAAGTATCCTTTTTCACAAAAGGGTGATTTGTATTTATTCACGGGGTATCCGCTGTCTGCATTTATTTATAAGTGTATTCAGCACGGATCAAACACTAGTTGTTGTATATTATATTTATGGATTGAATGGGAGTTGGCCGTTATGGGAACGCCAACTAAGGTTATTCTTTGATTGAGATCTTGTTGAGTATAATTCGTGTCTACCTAAAGCGTGTGTTTCAAGTGTTAAATCGTGAGTTATTCAATGATATGAGTCTTATTCATGGGATGGTTGGGAAAGTAATTTACCACACTTAGGATTTTAATTTATCTGTTTTGTTTATTTTTCATTTTACACCAATTTGTATCCCAAATATTATCCATACCCTATATCATTCTTCATCCAAACCTTTGATTTATTGAGATTAGGGATTTGAGCAATCTTAAGTATCGTAGCCGTGGATTCTGCTATGTATTTATGATTTTGTCGCCCTTTTTGATATAATATTATTGGTAAAGATTACTTGGTCCTATTTTTAGCCCATTCGAGTTAAGGATTTGAGCAATTGCAAGTATCGTGGTCGTGGATTCGATCATGTATTTGTGATTTTGTCGCCTTTTCTGGAATGTGAGATCAATAGAGATTAAGGAGGATGATTAACCCTTAACCAACAAACCCTTTTTACCGCTTTAGACTTGTTATTCCTTAGCTTTAGTGGGGAAGATGCGTATACTTGCCAAGCTTATGATAGAATATTCGTCACGACTGGACAGTTAAATGATTAGATTTGCTTTTATCAAAATATTTTATTTTATTTCTAATTCGTTAAGTGTTTGGTTGTGCAATTATGACAAAACGAATACATGCTTAAATATAAAAATAAATCCTAATATCTTTTAGGATACATTTTCATAAGATTTATTCTAAGGTTTACTTGGGGACAAGTAAAGTTCAAGTGGGGGGATATTTGATGAACTCAAATAAGTACATTTTATCATTATCATTTATCCTATTTATTTGACTTGTTTTATTATATTATATATGAGAATTGATACGTTAATGTTTACTTTTGTAATTCTCAGGTAAAAACAAGTATTATGTGAAACTTGGCGATTTTGGACTAATTATGGAGCAAAACAAGCAAGATGTTAAGAGTCTACTGAAATGTACAAGATCAAGATCATTCTGCTCCAGATACGCCGCAACATACTTCTTACATACGGCGCATCACTATCAAGATTTCACAAGTTACGATCCAAGACAGCAAAGGACATGCGCCGCATAGAGAAATGGAGTTACGCCGCATCTTAAGGCGGTGTACGAATATTCCTGAATATATTAATCTTGGACCCCACGCGAAGTTAAGTCAATGCGCCGCATCTAACCCTCAGACAGAAACTATAAATACCCCAAGGTCAGACGAATTTCGAGAGTTTTTTAAGAGGTTGGACAGTGCAAGATACCAGACGAATTCAGACGTATTAGCAGCACAAGACACACCCTAAACGAAGATACAAGAGCTGTAAGAAGGTCCTGCATGTATTCAATTCATTAAGTAGTTTTGTTTTATTGTATTAGTACACTTTAATTCATCAGGATTGATGGGCCGATTCCATGTGACTACGGAAAACCATGGGCACCCCTTAAAATTGCTTTCCCATTAATTAAAGTTTATATGTTGATGTCTTTGGTGACTTTTATTAGTGCATTGATAACCTCTGTGTCTAGCTGAGCATTGCTTGGGTCGCCATGCCCCTTCCTCGCCTATCTATTTTAGCGTATACGAAACGTGGGCATCACAAATGCTCAATATTCTAGGATAGTGGGATAGACATAAGTGATCATTAAGGGTTTACTCGCCGATAAGATTAGAGCCAACGAGAAAGGGTTAATTATATTCACTTCATATAAAACTAGCAATAAAACAAGTGACAAGCTACTTAATTATCAGGACAGGTCTTCTTATTGTCTCAAGTATCTATCTGTGTACGTGTGTGCTAATCGCTGATTCGTGCTCATTAGTTTAATTTACTATTTAATCATAACCAAACCGTGCCAGTCTCTCAGGCTGAAACCCCTTTGCGTTAGATTAGGTTGTACAGCTAACTTAAGATATTAAAATACTGATTAGAATAACTAGATAATACGTTCCACTCTTAGTGATCGACACTCTACTTACCATTATATTCATACTGACCGGGTACACTGCTCGTTAAAGTGTGTGTGTTATTGATAAGTCGGCTAAATATAAATTTAAAACTTGAGTAGGCATTAATACTGCTAAACCGCAACGACACATCACACGCGCACCAAGTCTTTGGCGCCGCTAACGTGGATATAAAAGAATTAGAGCAATACACACGCACACACCATAAGGTATCGCATTTTGGCTTGCATATGGACATCATGGAGTCGCGGAGTCGATGCGTCTCACTTTATATTTTATGCACTTATCCATCGTTTGAATTGTATGAACTTGTTTTATGAAAATTTGTTTCACCTTTTGGGACCTAGCTTTATAACTCTGAATGTTTTTAAATAATCAAATGATGTATTTTTTTAAACGACACTTTAGTTCGTTTAATATAACTGCAACTTTGGTGCTATGACCAGTCGTGCCCCTGAATGACTTATTCTGCTACAAGTCACAAAATTTGGGGGTGTGACATGAGTTATTATCTATGTTTTGTAGAAGGTATGAATTCGTAATTCCATATTCTATTTGATACTACAAGCTGCAATAGTATATGTGACTTTCGTATGTAGTACTAATTTGACCGTGAAGATTATAAATCTATTGAAATTAGTCTCATATTAATTTTGTAAACATTAGACGATATGAAATGGTTATATGGTCATAAAAGATAACAATTTCACCACGCCCCATCCCTGTAAGGACCTAAAACTTCATGTAAGCTATCAGGTGGTTTACTGATTTATTTTTGTATTGATTGGTTTTTCAGAGAACTACTTGAATGATATTGTACATATTGACTGGATCTACACACACTCCTTGTGTTAGATTAATACTTTGAATGATGTCTAGTCTAGCACGCGGAATTTACTAGCTAGCACTTATAAGATTTATTTGTTTGTGTTTTATTTTAATGAATCAACAAAGAATGAACAATGAACAATGAACACAATACTTCAACTTCAACGATTCAATATTATTAATCAATAATACGAGTGATCTCCTATCACTAGGGTTTACAACCTTGAATCTTAATAAAACAATACGTATATCTCTCTTATCGTACACAACCTTAAACCTAGGCAATCCTTTTATAGACGAAGGATTCCTTCACAAGATAACTATCATTCTAATCGTATAAGATATACACAATATCTTTTCCATATTTATCTACTTAAACGTTTACAAAATAATAATAAGCAGTACAAATATTTCTTTCATAACCGTACTAACTGCTCTTATTATTAACCGTACTAACTTCTCTTATTTAGCCGTACTAACTGCTTAATCTTAATTCCCAACAATCCTCCCCTAAACTTATGATTTCTCCCAAATCACTAAGTTTCTTCAATTAATTTCCTTCCAAATGAGGATTCTTCCAAACACTTGCATCATCAGTTTCTTCATTTGGGCTTTCCTTAGCTTTTGCAGTATCTACTATTCAGTTAGTGCTTCTTCTCCAGTCTTTATTTTCTTTGCAACATCTGATTCCATAGTTTCTGATTCTCTCTTCTTACCTGTTTTGAAACCTCTTCTTGGAGTGTTCAGAATAGCATAAGTTTCATAGAATTCCCTTTCAATTATAGCATAAGATTTTCCCTTGAAGTCATTCATAGTGTAATTTGCTGAGTTCTTCAAATAATGTTTCATAGACTCAACTTGTTCCTTCTTTGTTGGCAACTTTATCTTGTATCCTGACTTCTGCCTTTCTCTTATCCTCTGAATCAGATCTTCCCATGTTGCTACTCCATTCTTTTTGAGTATGAACTCTTTAAGCTCCTCTGTCTTTTCTTCTTCATTCAACTGTTTGTCTTTGAGAACCATTGAAGCTTGAGCTCTTACAATCAAATCAGAATCCAACAAATATTGTAGCTGTTCATTGAACTCCTCTTGATTTGCCTCTTTAGATCTTGTTCTTTCCATGAATTCAGCTATGTTTCGTACATCATCAGCAGCCATTTTTCTTGCAAATTCCTCATCTTGAGCTATCTGAGCTTCTTCAGCTTGTTTGTCAGCCAATTCTTTTTCTTGAATCTGCCTTGCTACATCTGCATCAAAGGCTATCTGTTCTTGAGTTTTTGGTTTTGATTTCTTTAGCCTTTCCAATTCTTGAACAGCATCAACTTCTTCAGATGTCATTGGCTTCTTTCCCTTATCTGCCCTTTGAACTGCTTCATGCTCTGTCTCAGCAGTCTGAACTGCTTCAACAGTTTGAACGTCTTTAGCTTCTTGAATACCAGTTTGAACTGCTTCTTGTGTCTTAACAGTTTCTTCAACATAACCAGAACCTGAACCAATATCTGCAACATTACCAAAACCTTTATCATGTTCTGAGCCTTTATCATGCCTCCCCTGAGAACCTGATCTATCATTGTCTTTACCAAATTTCCTCCCCTGTTTGGAAGAATTTTCATCATTCCCTTTTGAACCATCTGAATCATCATCATCAAAAGAATCATCATCCAATACCATTCTTGCCCTTTTCTTCTTCAACTGTTCTTCAAGCTTCTTCACCCTTTTTGTTAATTTGGTGTAGACTTTGGCAAAATTCTCCTTGTGAGCTTTGAATCCCTCCTTGTTTTTCTTTATCTCCTTCTCCAAAGTGTCAACCTTGGCTATTAACTTGGTACATAAATCCGTTAATTCAGTTTGTGAAGAACTACCCTCATCACTTCTAGCTGTGTTACCTGCTAGGAGCGGTGAATCATGGTGCAAGGATCTAGTCTCAACCCTAGTTTGACTAGGTTTAGACCTTCTCCTATAAGTTGTGATGGTTGGTTGGTGGGTTATTGCAAGTACTTGAGTGGGTGTGTGATGGGGATCAGTTGGAACTGCTGAACCTTCACCCAACTCAGTTTGAAGCATTTGAGGAAACAATGGAACTGGTTCCCCTTGAAAAAGCCTACTAGCCATAGCCATATTTTGAAAAACTTTTGATTGAAGGCTAGGCGTAGCAAAAGTTTCTGTTGGTTTTGTAAGCAAATATGTCTTTTTATTCAAAAGAGTTTGAACAAATCTTGGATACATTAGAAACTTTGTTTTACTGTCGACATTTGATGCCATACCCTCAAAAATAAATTTGGAAAAGTTAAAAACTTTGTTTGTAGACAGACAAATGAGAGCAATAGCAATATTGCTACTGAACTGCTCCCATGCAGTCTTTTTGGGACTCAAACAATGTAGAAGGGTATGTATCAAAAATCTCCATTGAGGTGAGAAACATCCTTTTTGAAAAGTCAATTTGTGTTCAGATGTATCATACCCCATTTTAGTAAGTTCTTCCCATATTTCAGTATTTAGCATAGTGTGGATACCATCTGAGTCTTCTAATTTAAGATGTCTCCTAATTATAGACTCGGTAACAACAAACTTAACACCATCTACTTCAGAATGAATTTCTATGTCTCCGTCATCACTTGTCAAGACAGATGAATTCTGCCAGAACTGTGTGATGTGCAAGACATAAAGAGTAGGAGAATCAGTTAAAGCATACCTTATGTGAGAGTGGTTGAGAAAGTCCACAATCTCATAAAACTTTGGTCCATCTCCTTGCTCTGTTTTCTCTAAGAACGCAACCTGGTTGTGACGCTTAACAAATTCCAAATTAGCCATTCTTCTTGGTAAATTTTAGTTAACAGCTGTGAATAGTAATAATTTTGAGTGAAAAGATAGAAGATGAAAGCAAAATTGAGATTTTATGGAGAGAGTTGTAGGGTTTCAATTGACCGACTTAAAGAATATGGTAACTTTTATTTTAGAATAAGAATATAATAAAATAAAGAATATCTATAAGAGGATCCCTCGAAATCCGTAATTCAATCAGTAAAAATCGCAACAAACCGCCAACGGTTAGTTTTTACCCCAAAATTAATTACTGACACGTCAGTTATAACGGCTAGTTGAACCGTACCAATTTTTTAACTAACCGTACCAACTGTTGAAAAAATTTTGTGAGCCGTATGAACTTATTGAAAAGGATTTTAAAATACCATGGCTCAAACATAGTTTTTAGCAAACTATCAGCTATCAACGGATTTGTTATGTCTTTACCAATAGCCGTTTGCTTTGGACTAGCCAACTCTTCACACTTAGATATGGTGAGCTGATAACCATACAATTTTTGGTAAATTGTCAACCATCAACGGATTTGATTAGTCTTTACCAGATACCGTTTGCTCTGGACTAGTTGGTTCTTATGTGGGTAAGACATGGTGAACCAATTACCATTTGTTGTGTGCAAAGATCACACACTCAGCCTCAAATCACCATAACAGTCCAAAACATATAGCATTTAAATCCTTTGATGTTTATCATTCAAAACCTGCAAGTGTTAGTCCAGAAACAAAGAAACAAGCCACAAAGAACTTGTCTCACAATATAAAAGTATATGACTAACAATGCATATAACAAGAAAAATTAATTCCCTTGTGGAACCCAAGCCAAAACAGACTTAGGCTTTCCTCTTGTATCAACATAATTCATTCTTTTCAAAACAATCTTAGCACCATTGGGTTTAATAGGTCTCCATACCCAACATGTTGATGCATTCACTCCAGTACCCATATTTCCCTTAGCAGTGTTTTTATTCATACCAGTACCAACTACTCTGCTAGCAGTTGGAACTGCTGGCTTGGTAGTTGTCACCTTTGGTTTCCAAACTTGGTTTTTCACCTCTGCTTTCTCATAAAAAGTTCTTTTACCAGTTTTGTATGATGGTTTAAAAACAGTTATTGCATTTTGAACTGGTGGCCTTGGGTGAATTGTTCTTATAGGTCTGACAGTCTGAACTGCTGGTCTAGCAGTTTGAATTGCTTTGGGTCCAGACATTAAAAGACCTGATCTAGGTATCATTCTATCATTCCTAGAAAAAGATTGAGGTCTTGCTATGCTCTACCTATGATTTGTATAACCAGACACCCATTTATCATAAAAATCTGCAAGATGATCAAAACTACCACAAGAGTAACAAGCTTTCCTATAACAGAAAAAATCAACCCCTAATTGGTGAGATTTGAGGTCATTCCAATTCCTTTGGTTACCTCTTGGCTTGTTTGTGGTTCTATACATTTCAGCATATCTAACTGTTGGCCTAAAAGGTTTAGCATTTGATGTAAGCCTAACAGTCTTAGGTTTAACCATCTTTGGAACTTTTGGTTCCTCCACTTTAGCACTAACAGGCTTAACCACAGCTTGATCATCCTCATCATCAAAAGTCCATTCCTCAATGGTTGGAGCATTTGAGTCCTTAGCTGAGGACCTATCAGAAGACACCTTGTCCTCAGATAGTGATTTATCACTAGCACTCTTATACACAGGTTTATCATCTACATCCTTCTTGGGTTGAGGACCATATTTAAGCTCAGGTAGTTGAAATTCAGGTAGTCCTGTGTGTTCTAAGTCTATGCCTGGGGGTGTTGGAATTCCTCTATAGGGAGGTGGAACTGACTTATAACCTAGGCCTGACTTAGCTTTATTAAGGATCTGACACTCAACAATCTTACTAACACCCTGAGTTGCAAATTCTAGTGTGTCAACAGTCATTTGAATGTTCTCCTTAGCTTTCTTAACCTGTTCTAGCTCATGTTTCAATACAGTAATTTCATTCTCCCTAAACATTAAGTCTCTCTTAACAATAATCATATCATCAGAAAACTTTGACTCATTACTTTTATAATGAACAATTTGTTCTTCTAACACAGCTAAAGCCCTCTTATGATTTGCTAAGCTAAAAGCAGTTTCGACTAGCTCTTTTCTCTGATTCTCATATCTTTTCTTAAGTGTTTCTAGATCTTTTAAAGCTTCACAAGATTTAGAACATTTTGAAACTTGTACCTCAGAATCTGAAAATACCATGAGAGCAACCTCTGTAGATGCTTCTGCTTCCTCCTCTGCAATGTAGCTCCAGTCAAATCCTAATCCATCAATGGCAACCATGGCTTTTGAGCTTGAATCAGTAACCTCCACAACCCTTGACTTGTTTCCATATCCTCTGCTCTTTCCATCTTGTTGGCTTGGTAATCTACACTCCCTTGAATAATGACCTTTCTTGTGGCAGTTGAAACACTCAATCTTGGACTTGTCATACCCTGCAACATCATTGCTGTTTATGACAATCTTCTTGCCAGTCTTCTTCAAGAATCTCCTAGCTCTCAAGCTGAGAAGAGAGAGCTGCCACTTGATATCCATCTCTTCAATATCATCTTCATCAATCTCTTGAAGATCTGAATGAGTCAACATACTTCCATTGTGTTGAGTAGTCAAGAAAGCACAATAAGTATCTTCATTCAAAAGTCCACTAGTACTGCTTGACGTGCTAGCAGTACCAAGGTTTGCACTAGCAGTACCAACTGCTCCAGCAACTTGCACTTCTTCATCTGGACTTGAGGTACTGGGAGTTGATACAAAGGCCAAATTCCCTGAGCTTGAGCTTGATCCAGCAGACTTCTTAATATCATGTTCAACTATCTTGAAGTTGCTATAGAGATCCATTAAGCTCATGGAATCTATATCAGGCTTGTTTTTCCATACTACCACATGCATAGCCCATTCAGCTGGTAGACTCTTCAGAAATTTGGAGTTGAGATCTTCCTGAGGCATCTCAATTCCTAGAACAGCCAATTGACTCACTAGTTTTTGAAGTCTATTAAACATATGATCTAGTGACTCGTTGCTTGTTGCTGAAAAATTCTCAAACTGTTGCTTGAGAAGAGTCTTCTGAGATTTCTTGGTGGCTTCATTCCCACCATATCTTGCAACAATAGCTTCAAAAAGGGTTTTAGCACACTTAAACTTGCTAAAATTCAACAACTGGTCATTGGGAATAGTCATCAGAAGCAAACTTCTAGCCTTAACATCATTCTTGTGCCATGCCTTCTCTTCATTAGTGGTTGGCTTTGTCTGCACTGTAGTCTCAGATTTTCCTTCAACAATAGTTGTTGTTGTTACGGGTGTAAAGGAGTTTCCTTCTTCAATGATCTCCCACAGAGTATAATCTTGAACTTGGAAGAACTGCTCAATTCTTAATCGCCACATATCGAACTCATTGGGTTTAAGCATTGGAAGCTTAGCAGCAATATTAGTCTGACTTGTTGTTGTCTCCATGTCCATCTTTTCTTGAACAAATTCGTCTGGATCTTCTAAACCAAAGTATCAGTAACCTGGCTCTGATACCACTTGACCGAATCTACACACACTCCTTGTGTTAGATTAATACTTTGAATGATGTCTAGTCTAGCACGCGGAATTTACTAGCTAGCACTTAGAAGATTTATTTGTTTGTGTTTTATTTTAACGAATCAACAAAGAATGAACAATGAACAATGAACACAATACTTCAACTTCAACGATTCAATATTATTAATCAATAATACGAGTGATCTCCTATCACTAGGGTTTACAACCTTGAATCTTTATAAAACAATACATATATCTCTCTTATCGTACACAACCTTAAACCTAGGCAATCCTTTTATAGACCAAGGATTCCTTCACAAGATAACTATCATTCTAATCGTATAAGATATACGCAATATCTTTTCCATATTTATCTACATAGACATTTACAAAATAGTAATAAGCAGTACAAATATTTCTTTCATAACCGTACTAACTGCTTTTATTATCAACCGTACTAACTTCTCTTATTTAGCCGTACTAACTGCTTAAGCTTAATTCCCAACACATATTTATAAGAGTTTTTTTGTTTTTATAATTAAATATACAAGGTAACTATTTTACTAATGGTAGCAATTTTTTTTCTAAGGCATGAGGAAATAACTTATCTTATATCGTTTTCATGTGTAGCAGGCTACGTTGCTTTGGCGTACTTTACCAACAAAAAGCTGTACGTGGAGAGCTGCAAAGAAGATGTCAAGATTTCTAGGATTTGATTAGATAACTTTTCTTTCTACCAGAGAATGTATGTTATCTATTTTACCTTGAACAAATTGGTCAATGTACAATATCATATTTTGTATTGTATTTAATTATTTCTATTACTGAATGGAAATATCAATTTATATATTCGACTTCCTGAAAAACTGTGTATTATAAATATTCCACATTTGTGTTGCATGAAAATATTCCACATTTGTGTTGCATGAAATAAAAGTGCTACAAATCGTTACAAAAAGTGTTGCACTTGATACAATAAAGTGTTGTATGCTTAGTGGTTCCAGATGAAGAAGTGTTGCACATCAACATGAAAAGTGTTGTTTTTGAATCTAAGAGTGTTGCGCCTATTTGTAAAGAATGTTGCATTTGAGAGTATAAGTGTTGTACTTGAGTGTAAAAAGTGTTGCATTTTATTTGAAAAGGTGTTTCACATTGAAGTATCGCAATTGCTAGACATGGGCAACATTTTCGATAAATGTTGCATAATCCAATATAAGTGTTGCATATACCTAAGGCAACGTTACATAACGCAGCGGTAAAGTGTCACATTATGCATAATGCAACATTTTAAAGGCATAATACAATACTTTATTGGTGTTGGCTTAACTTCATTTTGTTGTAGTGTCTCAAAAGAAAAATGAACTTGATATATGCAAGGATACAACAAGTATGTAACAAGTGTTACAAGTGCTCTAACTACAACTACAACACTTTGTATCTTCTTGGATACCTTGTGTTCTTCTCTTGCACTTAAAGAGGAATGAAGAGGATCTCTTGGTGGGATGAAAGGATCACTATTAAACAAACTAAGACTCTCTAAACGATCAAAGAAAGTGATCTAAGTGAGGAGGGATTAGACCATAGATAACTGACTGGAAAAAATCAAGTTGGAAGTGTAAAATGGTCCACTATTTATAGGCAAAGAAAAACTAGCCGTTATGAGGACACAGTACCACTAATTGTCACACGGTACCACTAAATTTAGTGGTACCGTCGGTACTTTAGTGGTACCGTGGACGCTCCTCCGTTTGTTTTTAGTGGGGAAGGTTTATTTGGGAATGTTTGGAGCTGTTTTGGGAGGAAAAGTGACTGTCAGGATTTTTAAACTTATTTTTCAAAAAAAAACATTTTTTTTAATTAAAAAATAATTTGTAAAATGTATTTTTGAAAAAATGTTTTGTCACATTAAAAATGTGAAGTTTAGAGAAAAATATAATCCTTTGATCATTTGTCAAGTAGTAGATTTGTTTATCCATACCTTGAGTGATTTACGTCGGGATGGAAATCTACGACTTTGTTGAAGCATACTTGAGACGTCGAGAGGTGTTGATGTAAGTATGCATTGATGATTTGTGTTTACAAGTAACTTGCGCATTTTACGTTATGCATTACAAGTTACATGTTTGTCATTGTTAAAACCGAAGAAACCATTTAGTTTAAATATCGTAATATTTGCACTAACAATCTTCCCCTTTTAGACGATGACAAGTATGTAAACCGTAACACATAGTAAATTAAAAAAGTTACATGTTTACACTCCCTTCTCCCCATTTTGTCAAAGCAAAAAGGTATTTGCCTCAAGCTCTCCCTTGAATTCACTCCCTACTCCCCTTTATTGAACTACTTTCCTTTCTCCCCAGAAAGGTGAGCTTGCATCATCCCAGTGAAGCCTTTTATCACCACTTGTGAAGACTACTCCATGCTATGTATTCAAATACCCCCGAGCTCCCCCTAGCTCAATGCTCCCCTATGGTAATTGAATCCCCTTTTTTATTCACCTTAGTATCTAGCGGATCCATGGATCAAATTCTTACAAAGGCTTTTCCTACATCAAGGGTTAGCTTCGTGCAACATAATATATAAAAGTATAGGAGCAACATTATAGGGATAGAATACACATAGCAAGACATGCAAGGGTTAAACTATGTGAGTGACACAGCCTAAAAGTGTGCCAAAAGGATAAAGACCAAAAAGAAAGCCCAAGAAAGTTGAGCGACACAAAAAGATGAATGCATATTGCAATTCAAAGACACTTGAGTGTCACAACCAGACCAACAACCTAAGGTGTAATTGTTCAATCAATCACACTAACAAGAACGAGATTCGTTCATTGACTGACACACAAAATGACTTCTTCCAAGTTGTCATTGGGAAGGAAATTTCTAACAAACCTTTTGAACAACATAATCATCTACCTAAGATGATTGGTGTTAAAGATAGTTTGTTGATAAGACATACTCTAAATGATTACTATTATGACAAGTCATGCCATAAAGTAGACTCGATAGAAGTTATACCAAAAAAAAAATGAAAATGAGAACGATATGCACCTAGATGCGAATGGAAATGATTCCATAAGATGGGAATGTGTTGGTTTTGACCTTTGAGGAAAGGTGGGGAAAGATGGTTTAGATTAATATCTCGTTTGCACTGACAATGAGATGCATGATATATTTCAAAAGAGAAAAAGAAAAGGTGCATGTGATCCTAACAGGATTGTTGGTGGATATCTCTAACGGGGTTGAGGTAACGAAGTTCTAGATTTCTAGTTTGGATGATCCTAGTTGTGTGTTAGAGATAATTTGGTGCATGAAGGGTTTCGTGTGTTTGTGAGGATTGAAGGTTGTTGAACTAAGTATCACTTATCCAAAGTGAGGAATAGTTGTAAGGTTTGAGTGTAATGATCGATGGGTTGAAGGTTTTTAGACTAACTATCACTGTCAAGAGTGAAGTGTAGCTAAAAGGTTTGAGTGGGATTGATATAAGGGTTGAAGGTTTTGAAACTAAATATCACTGTCAAGAGTGAAGTTTAGTTATAAGGGTTGAGTGTGATGATGAATGATGTTAATGTGAGGTTTGAAGATGAGATGCAAGATAAGCTTGCAATGGTGAGGCCTTATATAGGCAAGAGTTGTGGGATTCGAATTAAAGTTGGTGGTAGTGTCCTATGGTGTAGTGAGGGAATCTTAGGGTGTATGTGAGTTTGCAAAATTTTGCAGGTTTGAGGTTAGGGATTCAGGGATCTAGAGGAAATAGTGAAAATTCGTCAAACAAAGGCACGGTACCACTAAATACCAAACGGTACTATTAAATTTAACGGTACCGTGGCCTATTTAACGGTACCGTGACCTGGAAGTCACGAATTTTCCTATGCAGCCTAGTTCTGGGCAGCTAAAGGGAAGTTTTCTAGGGAATAAGAACCACATTTATGTGTTCTTGAGAGTGTTTGTTGAAAGACTATATGACTGTGTTTTCGCTCCCCTATAATCTATGACCATCCAGACAAGATTTAAAAAAATAAAAAGGAAAATAGACGTTGTCGGAAGCGATAAGCTTAGTAACGTCATGACAAGTGGTGGATAGCATACAATAAACTTCACCTTTGAAGTCACGTAGCTCTTCTCAATCATTGTGAATATTCATAGAATATTCATATGATGAGGCATGTGATCACTTGGAGATATCCTAAGGGTTAAGAAGATAAAATCTTCAAGGTTGTGAGGTTAGTGATAAGGTTCTAGTGAGGTTATCTATGTTGATGAAGAAGGTTTATCTCAACTTATCCTAGCAGCTATTCGCATTAAGAGTGTGGGAGATGAATGGGATGCGGAAGCATTGGTAGTGTAGATAAGTTGAGAAGATAATGGATACGGAAGTAACCAAACATATGGTGTGTTCAGTACCATGCGGAAGTGAAAAGGGGAAAAAGCTAAGGAATCAGAAGATAGACAGAATCTATTCTGATAGGAGACGGTTCTGGTTCAAGACTACATCGAGTGGGTTTCGATAGCATTTTTGAAACAGTGAAAATTAAAGATAAGACAAACTATCTTAGCAGACAATGATCCGACGGTACCGTTAAATTTAGCAGTACCGTCCCCTATTTAAGGGTACCGTGACTTGCTGAGGTCAGTTTTGGCCTAGAATTAGATTTTTGACAAAGAAATTTCACATATGATGTGAATTTTCTGGACCGTAGATTAAATGAATTTATACCAAATAAATTCTTTTATGAATGAATCCAACGGGATTCGATGAACGCTGATCGAGAACGAGAGATGACATTTAATTACATTTTGCAAATTAAATATACTTTAAATATTTCGGATGAAATATTTAAGTTGTCATTGGAGTTTAAAAGGATTTTTACGAATAAATCTCGCTGATTTAGTGAGACTTTTCGACACGAGGAGAGAATTTATACCTAATAAATTCTTTTTACGAGATGAACAGTACTAGACGAGAAGAGATGACTTTTATATTTCCGAGGAAATACATAGGTAGTCATTAGAACGATGTGAATGATGACTTAATATTTTCCAGTGAAATATTTAAAAAGTTACGAGATGAAACGTACGGGATGACTTTAATATTTCTAGTGAAATATTTAAGTGGTCATACGAGGGATGTGAAGAATGACTCAATATTTCCAGTGAAATATTTAAAGAGTCATGAGACGAGACGCACGAGATGACTACAATATTTCCAGTGAAATATTCAAGTAGTCATAAGAGGGGTACGAGGGATGACTTTAATATTTCCAGTGAAATATTTAAATAGTCATAAGATTTATGGAATATGTTCCATCATTCCTAGACCTAGATGAAGATGGTTAGAGGATTCTCGTTTGAGAGGTTTGGTTGATTTACGGATTTTGATGTGCTTCGCACGCGAGTGTTTCACGGGGTTTTGAAAGACGTAAAGTAAAGCCTATGGTGCTGATTTGCAGCAGGGTTTGGGATCTTAAGAAGTGTATATTCACACGAGGATGAAAGGAACTACTAATCACTTATATAGTAACTCGTGAGTCCTTTGTCACCCGAAGGTTGATGTTAGCTTTTACCTTTTGGATGAGCGTTTTAACATATATTGTTAAAAGGCTTGAATATGATGTTTCGGATATGACATTTAACAATTGTGATCGCAAGTTAAACTTACTTGAATATTTCGGATGAAATATTTAAGTTGTCAAACCTACTCCGAGTTCTACTAGGTTTGTATCTAACCTTCCAATGACAAAAGGGTGTATTACTTTGAAGAAGGCGAAGTGATGACCAGGGAATTAGGACAACTTCGCGACTACTTTAACTTATAGGTTTTGACACTAGTGTATGACTATATGACTTCTAAGGGTTCATAGTGATAGGCATACCTAATTCCTAATGTGTTAAAAGGACATAGTGTGGGTGCAAAATTTACAAGCAAATCATGTAAAATGCACATAAGGAATAAATGCAAACATCATGCAAAACATGGTAATCATTTAGCATTTAAGATCAAGAAGACATTTAATCATATCTTACGAGAATATGTTATCATTTTGAAACGCATATATGGGATGCAAGTAATCTAGGTTCGGTAAGGAGGATCCTAATTACTACTTGTTCAAAGTGAAATCCTAACAGGAGATTAAGTTCACCGATGTAAACTATCTTTAGTCAAATGTAGGAATGAAAATTTTTCAAGTTCGAGAATGAGTATGAGACTATCACTAGTGGTGCTCAATTCAGGCTAAACACGACCATTTTTACGGGTTATACCACGAACCCAACTTCTCTCCTGGAAGCAATTCAACCGTTAGGTCAAATTGAATTTCTAGTGCGATAGGTTCTCTAGTAGTCATTCTCATGTTAGAAAAATTCAAATTCCTATATTTGCCTATCGAAGTATAGCAAAGATGGTATTAGTTTATTTCGCTAATACATGGCCTAATATGACTCAACTAACCATATTTTGAAACTCGGTTAAGAAGATGACATGTCTTACACAACTCCTAACAAAGGCAAGCGAAATGTTTTAATTTCGTGTTTGAGATTTAGAGGTTATTTGGAGGAGATGGTGCATTTTATGATCTCTTGGATAACAACTTTGTTTGTTGAGTTGTTGCATGTTATTTTAACATGATTTGTTTTCCTAGAACCAAGAGATGCTCTAATGTGATACAATGTAGAATCTACTACATCGTGTGTGTTTCAAGAATGCTCCTTTGCATATCTTGAGAAAGGAATCTAGTAAAGGTTACTTACCTCAATATATCTTGTGAGTATTATATTTAAAATGAGACATATTGTATATTTCAATAAATATGCTTTTCTAAGAGGAAACTTATCACTCTTACGAATGCTTAGTAAAACAAGTATTTTAGTGTATGACCAATATTACTTGTTTATGCAATGACACATGTTGTTTTGGGTTATTATTCTAATCTAATATCCTATATTTGTTAACAAGATGCAATGTAGTCTCTTGTAACATAACCACTCATATTACAAAGGGAATAAGATGCATATGATATAAGTTATCCTTTGTCAATATTTTGATAAGAGAAATACATGTGATATTCTCAAAGATTGATGACTTACAAAATAGTTAATAACATATTATTTGTTACACTTTTACTAGACATGTGACTTTGAGTGTTGAGTCGTTCATGAGCAAAGTTTACATATGTTGTTTGTTTGATCGTGTTTGGTTTTTCGGAAATGACACATTTACTAATTGCATTGCAATGTAAATTACTTGTATATTTCGGATGAAACATCCAAGTTGTCAATCCTACTTAGTTGTGTATTTTATGCATCTTTTAAACATATTAGTTTAATGTTTGGAAAACAACCATTGGACAAGAAGACTTAATATGGCATCTTCAACACAAGTGTGAGTTATGATCCGATGTATATTATTTTCGTCTTGAGAGGACGTCATTATTTTCATAACAATCGAGTGTTATTGAGTATGTAGATTCAAGATAATATATTTCATCATATTTTGATGTTATCTTGAAGCTAGACAAATAATGACTCCAATTTCATGTCCATACTCAAAAACTTGTCAATTAGATTCGATAATGATATCAATCATAATTTGAATAATGAACTGATATGTACTCGAAATCTTTCTTGACCCTCACGATCACTCATTTTAAAAGGAAAATAAAAATTTAGGGAATGTGTTCCATTTATTCTAATACTAGTTGTATGTGTGAGGTTAATGACATATTAAGTTACTACTTCGATATTGTCATTTATTTTAATTTGCAAAAAACTATTTATATTATTAAGTATAATATTCTTAGTTTTTCGACACCTCATTAGTATAAAAATAATTATCTTAACTATTTTTATACAACCTATGTAAAATATTAAATGTTTAAAACATTTTGTATGTGTGTTAGATCAATGCAAGTTTAATTCATTTTCTTTTACTTAAATACTAATGTATTAATATGATCTTTCATCTTGTTTAGACAACCCATGGTCAAGCAAGACAAACTGATGTGATGTTTTGGAGATCATGTTACGGATTTTGTGAGAGTGTTAAGTATTTTGAGGTGATATACCTTTTAAACTTAAACCTTTTGAAAAACAATTGTGTAAGACAATATCTTTCGACACACATGATCAACCAACTTAGTTTCTATTCCTAAGAAAGTTACTAAACCATTTTAAAAACTTGAAACATATGCATGAAAAATGGTCTATGCCTATATGCAATGCAAGCTAATTACTCAATATAGTGCAAGTGATTTAGCATAAGCCTTATAAACGCATAAACCGAAAAACTATAATAAACAAATAACAACAAGGCATGAAAGGCACTTATGCTTATAGATAAAATTGGCTCAACTAAAGATAACAATAAGCATACAAAAATATTAACTAACAATACTAAGACACAAAGAAAAACAAATAGTCATTTAGCATAACACACAAAAATAATTATCGTTATTTTGTGTATTAAGTATAACAATGTACACTTAGCTTGATTTTATTTGAAAATGAATTATTTTCCACTCCATTTCAAAGTTTTATCAAGTTTAACACTTTGAAAAATATGAATGTATGAACATGTGATTTTCTCTTTTTAATTTGACAAAAAATTTGTGCAATCGACATGACCGGAAAAGACTCTCTGTTACGAATCAAAGACTCTCATAAATTTTACTTTACAATCATTTTCTAAAGATATTTTTATATGAAAGTAGACTCAATTACGTTTAAAACGATAGGTGGCACGACTCCTACAGACTTACGATTGATTTTATACGAATTTTTGAAAATTACCCAATTCTGAAAAACAGACAAAGGTAGCATTAAATTTAGCGGTACCATCCATATTTAATGGTACCGTCCGTTATATTTAATGGTACCGTGACCTATTTTTGCAGTTTTGAACAAAACCAACCGCATCAATTTACGACTCGTTCTATAGACATGACCGGACACTTACAAACTCTATTCTTTTAGTGGTTTAAGAAAACCTTCAAGCTAGTATGACAAAGTATACTTAACAACAAAACTTGTAAATATTAAGCAACTAAATACTTTTCATATTTTATCACCTTCATGGGTAATTTGATACATGGATCGTACTCAATTTTGAAAACCATTTGTTTTAAAAATTTGAGCGACCTGTCTCTGGTACCAATTGTGGAAACCATAGAAGGAAGGGGGTGAATACGTTTCCATTAAAAACTTAAAAACTTTTTGTATCAAACACCCGATCAAGTGTGATGTAATATGAAAAGTGTCAACAATGATCATATAACATCTAGAGATGGTATAAAGTAAACTACAACACAAGCACAATCAAACCATGACACAAACATAATCAACATAACATAAGCAACTAGCCACACAAACATAAACGCAATGCAAATTTAAATATAAAGCGATAAAGAATAAAATAACAGTAAAGAGATAAGTAAGAAGGCGCAAACCAGACACGATGATTTATAGTGGTTCGGTCACGAAGCTCCTCTTCGCCCTACTCCACTCCCCGAGTACCCAACTCGAGAGTTCCTTCACTAATCAACAAGCTCCCTTCAGGCGGAGAAAACCGTACAACGTCGCTTATCCTTATTTCTGACACTAAGCTAAATGTCGAGTACTAATCTTAGCTAGTACCAATCTACCACGATCCACGCGATCTACTCACGATCTACCCGATCTACCCTTGATCCACTTGATCAATACACAAGCCCACAAGCTACAAGAGATCTCCAAGATCTCAACAAGATCACAATGATCTACTCCCACTTGACTCGATCTACCCGATCTACCCTTGATCTACTTGATCAATCACACAAGCCCACAAGCTTCAAGAGTTCTCCAAGATCTCACAAGATCACAATGATCAACCCTCACTTGACTCAATCTACCTTTGATCCACTTGATCAACACACTAGCTCACAAGCTACAAGAGACATTCAATATCTCTATAAGATTACAATAATCTTCTCTCACAAACTCTCAAAAAAAAATGAACTTGATGTACGCAAGGATACAACAAGTATTTCGCAAGTGTTACAAGTGCTCTAACTACAACTACAACACTTTGTATCTTCTTGGATACCTTGTGTTCTTCTCTTGCACTTGAAGAGGAATGAAGAGGATCTCTTGGTGGGATGAAAGGATCACTCTTAAACAAACTAAGACTCTCTAAACGATCAAAGAAAGTAATCTAAATGAGGAGGGATTAGACCAGAGAAAACTAACTGAAAAAAATCAAGTTGGAAGTATAAAATGGTCCACTATTTACAGGCAAAGAAAAACTAGTCATTATGAGGACACGGTACCACTAATTGTCACACGGTACCACTAAATTTAGTGGTACCGTCGGTACTTTAGTGGTACCGTGGACGCTCCTCTGTTTGTTTTTAGTGGGGAAGGTTTATTTGGGAATGTTTGGAGCTATTTTGGGGGGGAAAATGACTGTTGGGATTTTTAAACTTATTTATCAAAATAAAACATTTCTTTTTAATTCAAAAATAATTTGTAAAATGTACTTTTGAAAAAATATTTTGTCACATTAAAAATGTGAAGTTTAGAGAAAAATATAATCCTTTGATCATTTGTCAAGTAGTAGATTTGTTTGTCCATACCTTGGGTGATTTACGTCGGGATGGAAATCTACGACTTTGTTGAAGCATACTTGAGACGTCGAGAGGTGTTGATGTAAGTATGCATTGATGATTTGTGTTTACAAGTAACTAGCGCATTTTATGTTATGCATTACAAGTTACATGTTTGTCATTGTTAAAACCGAAGAAACCGTTTAGTTTAAATATCATAATATTTGCACTAACACTCTTCTTGACCCTCTTTGGTGGCTCTTCTTCAATAATAATGCCCCTTCCTTTATCTGCCCTTTGCCTTCTATCATACACAGCCATAACTTGTTGATGAGCAGTACCAATATTTTCAGCATCCAAATTTTCTTCAACCATATCTTGCCTCCCCTGAAACTCAACATTCTCTTCAACCAAAGAAATATTGGGGTCTTGATCAATATCAGCTATCTTCCTCCCCTGATTGGAAGAATCCTCCATGTTATCATCTGAATCATCATCATCTGAACTTGTAGAATCCACAATATTTTCCTTTCTCTTTAAGTGACTTGACTTTAGACTGCAATTTCTTCACTTTTTTAATGAGCTTCTTGTAAGCAGTACCATACAACTACTTTGTCTCCTTGAGTTCTTTCTCCAAGCTAGTCACCCTTTGAGTCAATTTGGTACAAATATCCATCAATTCCTTTAGTGACACTCTGACCTCTTCACTTCCAGGTGTGTTACATCCTGGGAGAGGTGAATCATGGGGCATTTCCAGGTGTGTTGAAGTTGGTTGTTAGGCTGATTGAGAACCAGATGAACCTGTGGGTGTGTGATTGGACTCAACTGGGCTTGTTGATCCTTCACCCTGAATGTTTTGATTTTGAACCAACATTTTTCATAAAGTGGAACTACTATCCCATTAAACCCCTTAGAAGCCATGCTCATGTTACTAAAAAATTTTTGAGTAAGGCAAGGAGTTGGATAAACAATTTTATGAGATAGAAGCAAACTTTTCCTTATATTCAAAACCGTTTGTATAAACCTTGGATACATTAAAAACTTGTATTTGTTATCCATATTTTTCACCATACCATCAAAAATTAATTTTGAAAAGTTAAAAGTCCTGTTTGTTGCTAAACAAATGAGAGCAGTTGCAATATTGCTACTGAATTGCTCCCATGAGGTTTTCTTTGGACTTAAACAATGAAGGATGGTATATATGAAGAATCTCCATTGTGGGGCAAAACATCTTTTTTGAAAAGTCAGAATTTGAGAAGATGTATCATACCCCATTCTGGAAAGGTGATGAAAAATTTCAGTATTAGGCAAAGAACTAATACCATTTACATCTGCTAAATAGAGATGCCTCCTAACAGATGCCTCAGTAATAGTTATTGTTTTGCCATCAACTGTTGCAATTAACTCTTTGTCTCCATTCTAAAATGTATTGGTAGTAACAGTCTGCCAAAACTGTTTGATTTGAGAGACAGAGATAGTATGATTGACTGTAAGAGCATACCTGATGTGGGTAGTGTTTAGAAAATCTACTATTTGGTAGAAGTCTTGACTCCCTTCTGGTTTCTCCAAGAATGCAACCTGGTTATGTATATCACAAAACTCTAAATTTGCCATGAAAATTGATTAAATGCTTGATTAGAGTGCTGGGTTATGATTGGACCGACTTCAATAAATTGTTTCTTTAGTTTGAAGAAATCGTATAAATTATATAAAGAAAGAGAATTATCCAATTTATGAAACCCTTAAGCGAAGTAATTGACAAAAATTACCCCAACGGCAATAAATAAACCACGATTATTACCCAACCAGTACTAATGGCTACCCAGCAGTACAAAGTTTTACGCTAGCAGTACAAACATTTGCCTAGCAGTACAAAATTTGTGCAAAAACTTTTTCTCAGCAGTATGAACTCAATTTTCTTTTAAAACAATACTGCACTCATACATTTGGAAGGGATTAAGTGTAAAGGAAGACACTTATTCAGTTTTGGTGATATTGTTGTTCTTGCATTAGAACACAATTTACTGTTTCAATGTTAAAAGTCTTCTAAGTATTAAACCCTCAGCATTCTTTTCACCACTTACCCTTATGCAAATTTTGGTTTCTTGACTTTTTTAAATCAAACATTGACAAGCAACCATAAACAATTAATTAAACATCAAATATTTCATTGAAATTTTCTAAAAGCTACAACCATACATCTAATTATCCAACCTAAATACTAAACATACTAAAAACATAAAAACACCATCATCATAAACTGCTTCACTCCATTTCACACCAACTTGTTAGAACCAGAGCTCTCTTCCCTGCTTTTCTTCCACTTCTTCCTTTCCTCGAGTCGTTTAAACATAATTTCAAGATCGCGAATCCTCTTTTCTAGATCATAAGGGTCTTCAAACCCATCTAGCTGCTCCCCCTGGTTTTGATGCACCACCACATTTTGCTGCTCCACCACATTTTGCTGCACCACCTCACTTTGAGCCACCTCTGCATCCTGTTGTTCCTCCTCCTCCACCTCATTCACTTCCAAAACCACATCCCAGTAAAAGTCTTTTGAATGCAGCCAGTTCAAAATTCTTGTCCTCATCCATGTATCTACCTGCCTATACGACCCATATTCTTCAATGGGTTCATCCCCGAAAGCTTCAAACAACAAATAATTGTTTAACACGAACTCGTACTCTTCTGCATCATTTTGAAAGTTACCATTATTTTCTGCCATTTTTGAAGTTTTCTTTGAATTGAAAGGGATATATGTGTTTGTGTGTGTTCTTTGGTATACAATCGATAGGTATAAATAGGCTGGAGAGGTAGTTGAATGGTTCCCAAGACTTTAGGCGGGAAAAGGGACCAAAGGCGCGCGCCAAAACTAAACTGTGAATTGAAGTTGTACGAAAAAGTCTCCAATTTCCTTTTACCAAGTATTGACTTTCCATGTACAATGAGTTGATGCAACAACTAGTTGTATCTCATGCTTTGTGAATAATAAACTTCCAAACACAATATTTCCATCTAGTTGTTTGTGATGTTTGGGATGATTTGGGATCGGGTTCATTATTATTAACCCGAGGGAATAAATGTTTGACCGTGACTCGAAAGGAAATATTAACTCATTTGTTGCGACTTGATATTGACTCGACTTGGACAAAATAAAAGAAAGAAATAAAAACAATTGTTAAATTAAAAGTTGTAGAGATGTTTGTTATTAAATTTGGTTAATAACGAAGTAAGGAAATTAGAAGTGTACGTGAGACCATGGTTGTCAGGATCCCGATCCTGATCTTAGGATCTTACGATTTTACGATACTACAAAGCAAAAAGGATCCGGATCTTACAAAGGATCTTTAAAAGCTTAAGATGTTATAGGATCCCGATCTTTACCATAGGATCTTAAGTAGGATCCCAATTTTGAAAACCTTGCGTGTGACATTTGGGATAAAAACGGAACACACAAGGGCTATTGGACTATTTGAGACATGCTACCCGTACACTAACATGTTTTGATTTATTGGACTATTCGTTTGGTTATTGTTTGAGTTACGGATTAGTTTAGCGTTTAGGGTTTAGGATTTAGGGTTTAGGGTTTAGGGTTTAGGGTTTATATAAATACTCGTTATATTATATATTAATCGGGAAATTGATTTTCAATAAAGTCTTTTGACTCGGAAACATTCGATAAATGAAAGGGTCATGGCGAAATTTTGTCATTTCCGAAGATTAATTTTGTCGTTAGTCCAAACTTGTTTTAAATCAAAAAATGAGTATACCTTGTTGTGTAAAACTAGAAGGGGGGGGTGAATAGTTTTACCGTTCAAAATTAATTCGCTTTGTAACTTAACGTGATTTCAAAGTAAGTATGCACAAACAAACAATATAATATAAGTACATAGAGAAAGGAAAGATCAAACCACACAACACGGATATTTATAGTGGTTCGGCTACAAGGACTCTTTTCCTTGCCCTACTCCACTCCTCGAGCCTCTAACTCGAGAGTTTTTCTTCACTAAGAAACAAACTCCCTTCTCGGTGGAGAAAACCTTAATACACGTCGCTTACACCTTTTTCCGGTACAAAGCTAAATACCGGGTTCTTGTTTAAGGAAGAACCAACCTGACATTGCCTAAATGATTACCGACACTAAGCTAGATGTCGAGTTCTTTACAAGGGTACAACCACTCCCGTTCACTCTATGTGTTTTGAGGACTACAACACTAACCGGATTCTACCGAATAAAAGATGTAACTATGATGCCTAAACTCTAACAAGTTACACAGTGGGTAACTATCAACTCTTGCAACAAAATGTTGAAGCTTTTGCTACAAAAGGAAGATCACTAGGAATGAAATAATATGGGTTAGTGATATGCAAATGAAAGAATATATATTTTATGCTATGTAAGTGATGAGAATGGCCAAATGATCAGCTTGCTATTTATAGGCAAAGCTGAGCAACAGGCGGCGGATCCGGCGGATCCCTTAATTTGGATACGTCTTTGTATCCACTTGGATCTGCCGTGTCAGGCCAGCTAAGAGATCTTCAAATCTTTCCAAATCTTGCCATATCTTACCATATCTTCAAATGTCAACTCTTTGGCTTGAAGATCTAAACAAAATATCACAAAATCTTACCAAGATTGTGTACATGATGTCATCCTAACTTTTGAAAATAAAGTTTCCATTTTAGAAAATAAACATGTAAATGTATAAAATGTAAATTCTAGTGATCTTGTGAAATGTAATTGTGTTCTAAAAAGACTTTAACTTGTATTTATGATTTGCTAAAAGATATAACTTGTATTTGTCATTAACAAAACTAAGTAAAGATCATAAAATATAAATAACATTTTTTGGACGATATTTGTATTAACACTTATACTAATAAATGGGATTATGGGAAAATACCGACGATTACCAATTGACTCATCTTATTTGATATGTTTGTTTTAAGTTATCTCTTTGACTTGTTTTCGTCATGTTGTCTCGAATTGAGCTATCGTCAATACTCTTCTCGACTATTTGGTTATTCCTGTTTTTGGAGTGAGTACTCGTGAGTCCGTGTTCTCTACCGTTACACGAATGATGATACCAAACCCTTTTAAAAGGCTAAAACGAGATTATTTTTGGAAATGAGAATGATTAACTTTTGAAACCTCTTGCGCATTTGATTTTTTTGGTGAATATTGTGCCGAGTACATTGCGTTGCGATACGTTGCGTTAAACCGTTTGATAAGATATTCATTTTTTTCAACTTTTAATTACGGATTACCGATACCCGCAGGGAAACCCGAAAAACCGATGGATAATATTAATCGGGTATCCGGTGGGATATGGGGCGGGTACGGGTATATTATAAACGGGTTCGGGTACAGGTACACTAAAACCCGCCACGAACCCGAACCGTTGCCATCCCCAGTTACCGGCTATAGCCGGTTTTCACCGCCACGTCAACACCATTAGTTTTTTTTTTCTTTTTTTTTTACATCTCTTGCCACATCATAGTTAAACCAAACCCAACTTCAATATCAACCGACAATTAATCCCTTTACCCGATCATTTGTAAACATACACAATAATCAATAAACCCTAATCAAAACACACATTCTTCTGGCAAAACACAAACATGCAAATAATGAATCCAAATAACAACAAAGGTATGTTTTTTAATGTTTTCACATATTAGTTGATGATTCATTGTATAATAATTAGTAACAGGCTTTTGATCTATAAATGGTGATGTTTGGGGTTGTTACCGATTCTAATGTAAAGCTGTGTGAATTTATTGTTGAATGTAAAGCTTTGTGAATTTTTAATTTATTCAAGTTTATGATTTAACAGGTTCAAAGGCAAAAATCTCTACGTCCAAATTTAAAATCATTTCCAACTAGGTATACTAAAGTTGTTATGTGTTTGCGGCTAAAGTTGTATACCTTTATACCATTAATTAATTTTTTTGAAACACATGGTATGTTGAACTATTAGGAGGTATGGGAAAACGCATATTGGAAGAGAAAGAGCCCTTTCTATTTCTCTAGCGATGAAGAATTTGGTGATGCTGACACAAAAGGGGTAATAATAATGGTCCATTTAATAAGTGTTGTTTTGCTACTTTTATGACATTCTCCAGACTTAATCCATTATACTCGTTCAACTTGTAGGTAAATGACAAAGCTGAATCCTCTTAAGCTACTCCCAAAACTCAATCCTCTCAAATACCAGTTGAAAAGGCACACAAAAAGAAATTTACTCAGGATATTGTCTTGGGACTGCCGTGTAAGAAGATGGTTAAGGGGTTTAGGATATCCATTAATAGCTTTTGTGTTTTGTAAATGGTATTTGGTACTTTAATATGGTAGTAGTAGTTCTGACATTTAATTTGGATAAATGTAATTATTAATGGTACAATAACTGGTAATTAGTAGTTTAACTGTATCTATTTTATAACTGTAATGATAGTATTTTTGTTTGTTAAATGGTAGCAATTTGTGTTCTTGATGTGATGATTGCACAGTTAGATTTAATGGTAGCAGTTTCTGTTGTTGATTTGATGATTGCACATATTTATTTAATGGTAGCAATTTGTGTTCTTGATTTCATGTTGGTTTATGATTTAATGGTAGCAGTTTGTGTTAAATGGTATCAGTTTGTGTTCACGATCTTGGTGTAATTTTATAAATTTGAGTTCTTGATTTGATATGCAGTTTGTGTTCATGATCTTGGTTCTAGATCTTGGTTCATGATTTGCGATTAAGATAATGATATATAACATTTCAAGCCAAAATTTTGATTATTTCAAGTTTATGCTTTACTTAACAGGTTCAAAGGCAAAAATTTTAAATAATTCAATTGTTATTTTGAAATTAGAATTTGGAGACAAAATTTTGATCCAAAATTTTGAAATCACCTAATTACAAGCAGTTACCAAGAATAACGTACGATTCATATTCTTCCTATACCCTCTTTTCTCTCATAAAAAAAAAGACTGCTAAGAAAACACAAAAATAAATCTTCTATCACCAGTACTTTCCAAGCCAGAATCATTTTCTTTTACCCATTGTTGCTCAGGAGTCATGGTGTGACAACCCGTTATTTCAGGTCATTTTCCAAACATCGACAAGTCACTATTCATGAATTACTATTCATCATTTACTATTCATCAACCACTATTCATCATTCACTATTTATCGTTTTTGAAGTCAGTTTGAGACTTTGAGAAGTTTTCAAAAAATTTACTATTCACGAGACACTATTCATTCCCGAAAGGAAATCACTATTCATGGATTATCTTTCATCCTTTTGTAATCAAGGTTTATAGGTATCCAAAATACGCTTAACCAATATGGTTTAGCTGCGTATTCATGTACCATCATTGAGGGCAATTATATATACTAGAGTAGTCTATGCATCATCTGTAGCATCATCATCATATCAAGTCATGCATGGGTTTGTGTGATTTTCATTAACGTATGTTTAATTATTTTATAAATATACCACTCAGTCATTGCTACGAATAAAACACCCGACACTCCCGACAGTGATCATAATACATTTTCAAACTCATTATAATGATTTAGAGATTTCATTATTTATTTACCCAGTGTTCTTAAATTATTTGCTATATTTCTCGTTAGAAGCTTATAACCCGTCGGTTTGCGATATTTCAACCCGATAATTATTCTAACACCCGATTCTTACAAGGAATATGATTTTACAATTTTTACAACTTCGTCGTATTTTATTTTACCTCGTCACAATTTATTTATAGTTAACTCGGTACCCGATAACACCTAATGTGTACACTAAACAAACTAATACTTGCATAAATGGGACACAAGCCTTAATTAAACATCAAATATTTCTTTCTTTTGCTTCCATGTGTAGCCCCCCCTAAACCCCCATTGCCTAATACTCCAAAACCTCATTAATACTTCACTATTACTTAACTTGATTTAATTTCACAAACACTTCACTTCACAAATCAAACTAGCAAAATAAACACACATATTCTCTCTTTTTCTTTCCTTCTTGTTCGGCCAAACCAAGAACAATCCATCAATTTTTGAAGATCAAGTGATAAACAAGTTCCATTTACATTCCTAGCTAGGATTTTGAAATAAAAATCCCTAGGTTTCTTATACATTTACTTCCAAAAATCCTCAAATACTCAAGTAAGCTTCAAGAACACTTTTTGATCTTTTCATACTTTCATTTGATCTATATGTTGATGTATTTTCAAGTATTAGTAGTTAAACATGCAACTCACTTAAGTTATATATGTTGGGATATGCTCGTGTCATAATTACTAATTATATGGCTAGACATATGTGAGCCTATGGGGTCACACACATATACACTAAGGTGCCACTTTATATGTCGTGTTTATTATATTTACGATATAAATATAACCGTAAGTAACCAGGAACCGCTATTGGGCTTCTAATGAATAAGTAATGGACTTATTACATTGGACTAGAAAAACAAATGGGAAGCCCATTTGAGCCCAATAGAGGGCTGGCCATAAGGGCTTGGAAGAGGCCTTTTGGGTTTTGATTTTTTGGTCAATTATATCTTCTAGGATCTCCTCTATATTGCAGATATCGTTTACAAAAAATCTGTCTCTCCCTCTCCCAAATAAACTCACGGCATCAACAATAAAAACCTAGGGTTTTTAGTTTTTCATCTTTAACTTTTGTATCTTGCTTATTCAAAAGTGTTTGATTGGTTACGGGTTGAAGGACTAGCATCCATTGGCATACGGTGAAGTGTAGTGTGGACACATCATAGAGGTGATCTCCTTTGGTCACTTGTGGTTCTTATTCTATTCGATCAATTAGCATTGGTGGTGACTCCCGGATCACGCTACAAAGGTATAACTTATGTGTTTTATTTATTTGATTGATCATATGGCTATATGGATCCTTGTATGGTGATGTTCTTCCGCTGCGTTTATATTATTAATTGTTAATTTATATTTTACATCACCTATAGTGGTATCACGAGCCATCATATTGTAACACCCCAACCCGACAAGGGTAAAGATGTCACAATAATGGTTGCATATCAGATCAAACAAAGCATACATTTAAAGTAATACAAGAATTTCAAAGGTTACAAATGAAATACTGAAAACTACAAGGTTAAAATACAAAAGTTTCTAAGTCTAAATAAAGGATCTTCTGGTCATCTTTGATAGCTATTAATGCCTTCTAACTCCACGGTTCTCTCCACTCATACCCAGCTTCCAACTAAAACCTGCCGCGGGAAAAGAAACGCGGCTGAGCTTAAAAAGCTCAGTGAACAGATATATAATATATGGAAACGAAAGCAAAAGAAAACGAGCATACATGGTATAGTGCAAATGGAATAACATAAGGTATAGACAAAGAATATAATAATGATGGAATGAAAAGAAAGGAAATAAAAAAAAACATAAAAGAATCAGCAATCCATCACGAGCCCAGAAACAAACCAAATCACATCATCTCAAATGTAACCAAATAGAGTAGCTAGCTCCCAGACATGTGAAAGACGTGTATCGCACACACCATCAGTCACCAGATAAATATAACAATAAAAAAATAACATATACATATAACAGGTCAAATCTAGGATGCACCCATACGCCCCCGCAGACAATCAATAATCATAATCATAATGGCCACAGCAGATAATAAATATGGGACGGAATAGGTCATCACTCTCCTGCCCTAGAGTCATGTCAAAGGTGCGTCAATGACATGGACATGAAACCCTCATGCCTAGTGATTTGCTCGTAATATCAAACTGTAGGTCAAGGTCAAATGTACTATCAAAATAATCAAAAGTCATATCTTAAGGGTACATGGCAAAAGGTTCATGTCAAACAGTCCAGAAATAACTATCAAAGGTTCAAATCAGAGTTTATCAAATTAAGTTTTATCTCAAAGTTAAGTTCAGATTATAAGGACTATATCAAATGGTTTAGAAAAGTATTTCACAGGTTCATAATTAAAGTTCGTAGTAAAAGTTCATTTTAGAGGTTCCTGTCAAAAGTTCATTTAAAACATTTCTTTAATCATGGTTTTCAAATAAATGATCTTTCAGGGTAGTTTTCATAAAATAATCTTTCAAAACGGTTTTTCATAAAAATATTCTTTAAAACTAGTTTTCACAAAAGTTAACAAATGTCATATAAAAATAGTATCATTTCATCATTCATAATCATTCTTTTAAAATAACTGATTTCTCTCAAAACATTTCCTGGTCATAATTAAAAAAAAGGTTTTCACATTTATTTACCAAAATCAAATGAACCTTCGAAGTATCAAGTGGTACGAAAACTAATATCACACGGTCACGAACGAATATCAAATGGATCATTATAGAGACTCAAAGCAAAAGGGTCATATCGAACATCAAAGTCAAAACGAATCAAACAAACGAACCAAAGTGTAGGGGAACATAGCAATGGCTTAGGGAAATCCTAAACGAGTCAAAACAAGAGAACGAAGGCACCTTACAAGAAGGGCAGAATATCTGTACCTTATTAGCAGAATACAAGGATAGCAAATGACAAGAATCAAATTACTCCTTCCTCGAACCTAAGAGAGTAGAAGACAGAATGACAAGTGATTTTTAGTTATCTTTCCCTTTTAAGTAACTTTCCTTATTTAGCAGGTTTACCGAATTATCAAGTTTATAATATCACATATTAGGTTAAGCCATTAATCAAACCTTATTATGGGATTAAGGTATATTTTATCATTTACAAAAGCTTAGGATTAATTATGACAAGTATACATAGCTTAGGGTTATAATTGTAAATTCATTAGATTCAAAGGTTTAACATGAAAATACTTTAAATTACTGAATTAAATACTCATATTATTCAGAATGACATTTTAATCTCTTCAGTTTCACACTTTACAGTTTATACCTCATTCCAGTTATATAATTTACAAAACAAACCTTATATTTGCATATTTCATGGTTTAATCCCTATAACATTTATATTTACCAAACAAGCACCTTATTTTACAAACTTACAGAATGTAACCTCAGAATGATATATAGTACGAATTAGACCCCTCAGAATTTAGAAATTACACAATTGGTCCCTTAACTTTACAAAACTTACAATTTAGACCATAACTTATTAATAATTACATATCAAGCCCATAAATACTCAAAATTACACATTACTCCCTTAATGACATTATTTACACCGTATAACTTCAAGTTTCCAGAATTTACACTTTTAGTCCCTCTATTTTAATTAATTACAATTCGTACCTTATAAATACAATTAATTCTTTTTCTTGCAATATTTACACTTAGGACCCTCAAGTTATATTTTTCCCACATTCCTACTGACTTATATAACATTACAAAAATATCCCAGAAGTTTCAAAGTTGGCAAAACATACCCTTATACTTTTAAAAACAAATCGGATTGCACTTTTTATTCCAAAACCAAACCCTAATGTATCCCAATTATTAAACCATAATTATTCCATCATTATTAGCATTAATTACACCAGATCTAACAACATGAACCCTAACCCTAATCATTCTAGGGTTTCTTTCTTATTTTCTTTATTTTTCCATATAATCCGATTATAAAACAATTCATGATCAATTATTCTGAGCTTCTAAAAATCATATGGTTATTTTTATAGGCTTATATTATCAGTATAGAACATGTAAAAATTATAGTTACACTCCAGAAAAATCGTATGACAATATTTGGAAATTACGTGTGTTTTATCTCTTTTAATTTTCGTACGCATGATTAAGCTTTCATGATTCATGTTTAACATTTTTACTGAGTTATATTCGACATAAAGATCATTAGAAAAATGCTAGATTAATATTAGAACATAAGAATTAGTCGTGTGAATTTATACCTATCGTATGCAACAAGTCGAACAAACAAAAGTGCCACGATCGAACGAAGGCTTCAATAATCCAACTCTTATTTTTCGTAGCTCCCTTACACCTTGATGAACTCTAGAAAAATGCTTGCTCAGGTTCAGAAGATCGAATGGAGGCTTGGTCGATTTTTGTGTGTGTCGATATTAGGGTTTCGGCAATTAGGGTTTTTAGAAAATAATATGGTTTGTGTTATACTTATCAAAACCGACTAGGAGGGGGATATATCCAGATTTTCGGCCCAAATATTATCACAATATCACACTTTGATTTCTTGTATAATTCCTTAAATTAGTTTGTATTTATCTTAAATAAAATGATTTTACAAAATATAATTAGATTTATTTAATTTATTTTCGGCCCATATATATGTGTATATGTGACTTTATGATTTTTGGACATTCAAAAATAATGTAATGTTGTCCCAGAAATAAATTTACTTGATATGTAGATCGTTTTCAGAAGTTTGGAATTGTTTCAGAATTTTATAAGTTATTTATTTAGGTTTTATGGTTTCAGGGGTAATTTGGTCATTTACATGCTTTCTAAATTTCAGGTATTACAACTTCTTCCCCTCTAAAAAAAATTTTCGTCCTCGAAAATTGAAGTGAAACGAAACGGAAAGCATAACGGACCGCGAACGGGAATGAAGTAGGACGGAAAACAAACAAAGACGTACCGGATCCAAAATACGAAATGTAGATAATTAGCTCGTATCGATTCTTCGGTTTCCCAAGTAGCCTCACGCTATGGTGATTCCTCCAAAGAATCTTTACGAACAGAATAACTTTATTTCTCATGACTCAAATCACAACGAGGTGGTTTCAAATTCCTCAGAAGGAGGCAAATAATTTGATTTGATTCAAAAGGTCCATGCAACATAAAATGGACGATAGGTGAATCTTCAGGATCTCTTATGAGATACGAACAAGATTTCAGATCAAATTAATGGTATCGACAGCAAAGAGTTTTACAAGAATTCAAGATTTATAACTGAGGTCAACAGAATGAAAACGAGAGTTCAAACTCATCCAGATATTTAACGAACGAAGGTAGAGTATACGCATAGGTAGAATGAACCTAACGTCTCACCAATCACGGATAACCCAACGGAGATTCTAATTCTAAACTTCTTAAATACTCCCCAAGATATCCTATGCCCACAACAAGTGCTCGTTATATGATGTAAGTATTATCACGTTGGCAAGACGTCATAATACTGGTATCATATAAATATGCCCTTACGATGGTCATACTTTATCTCAAGTCGAAATCAAAACCACCTATATTAATTCACCTAGTACTTCTATAGTCTCAAAGGTCAACAAGATCAATTGTCATAGACAGGAGGGAAAACAAACCATTCGCAAGAGTATCGGAATTCCAGGTTTCCTAGCAGAAGTGGAGTACGCCGTCACAAGCATCATATCTTCCACAATTCGCTAAAATCTCTCAAAACAAAGCCGTCACTGACATACTAAAATGAACACGAACAGAAATGCTTCAAGGGAACTTAAATCAGTAAAGGATCTTATTACGATATAACGAAACTTAAGAGGGTCAACGGGAATGAAAGTTATTCGCCAATAACATCGGCGTTCATAGAATCAATTCTTCCAACCATAAAGGGTCTGTTTCAAAAATACGTTCATTCAACACGTCCAAACTCCTCAGTCTGGTTAATCTTTCTTCGTCTGTCCATCAATCGGGAAGTGAAACCAAAATTGGGAACTTGTGTTTGGTTCGTCGATCCTCCTGCAGTTCTTCTTGGAATGTGATGGAGTAATGTGAATTTCCAACATGCTCTTTAAATCTCTTCATCATCCAGTCTGCTTCCGCTCTTAATTCGTCTTAGTACAACCAAGATGAATAGGGAAGTGAGACTGCATGTCTTCATCAGCTCCAGGTTCGCCATCTTGACTAAATTTATTTTTCTACTTCGCCAACACTTCTACCTTGTAAGGAATGTATTCACTCTTCAGGGTAGCCGCCGTTGTTGTCAACTCCAGGTCAGGCAGGGAAATAATTCTTCTGATATGTCTCTAGTTGTCTTTGATGCATCCGAAAACTTCCTGTGCGGCAAGGGAATATAACCGAGTTTCTTTCTGATTTATCCCAAAGATTGTTTCGCCTGAAGGTATGGCAGCTAATTTCTAATTTTAGCTTTTCCGAACTCCATTCTCAACTAAGCTGTTTCTATCTGTTCACGAATTTTCTCCATGGTATCATCAGTTTTAAACATCTTCCAGAATTCTTCGGCAGAGTTTAAAGGGTTTCAGTTCTCCATTCTATTGTTGTTTTTGACCACACGGTGATAGCATTCAAGGCTCCCGGAATTTAAAGAGGTATCCTTAATTAAGAACATCGTTGCCTCAACAAATATCAAAAGTGCAAAGATGATTTTCATGCTCTTCCTCGTCTCCGGATGTACTATTAAGTCATACAATGACCATTTGTCCAAGTACTCACGAGAAAACGTTATTTATCAAATTTACACAACAGTCAGGGCTTTAGCTAATACTATTAGCGTCCCTGATTGTCATAGCAGTCATTTACGAACACAGAAGGCGATTCTAAAATTAATTCATCAGAAGGAAACTTCGCACTTTGAAATTAAACAAACACGTAGTCGTTTCAGGGAGGATGAATATTGGCTCTTAACAGTAATACGGTTCAGCTATCTCCAGTCACCATCTTTCTTTATCACGAACGAAACTAAAACACGCCCAGAATATACACTTAGGTAAACTCACTTCCTGGTCTTCGGTTGCTGCTCTTCCCGGTTCCTTAAATCAGTTTATATGATCCCAAACATATCTGAAAGACATCTTCGCTTGGTGACTAGACAATCTCTATCAAATCCTACTTCACGCTCTAGTGGAAAGTTTGGTGGTCCAATCAGGAATTATGTTCAGATAACTCAGGTTGCCCAATAACTCTCAAGATAAGGTTCATTCATAGGTGCATGGAATGGATTCTAGAACGACTTCAATACTAGGGATTTCTAAAGGGGTATCTTTAATGGATGCCAGAAAACCAAGGCAACCATGGGAAATCTAAGTTCTGGCTTTCATAGCCGAGATGAGCTTGACAGACCAAAAAGGTTGAGAGTCATGATACACACATATCACACATGAATTTTTCCATAAATTGCTCAAGCCTTATTATTAAATACTCGGGAAAACCCCATAATCCAACGAAATCCGTACAATATTAATGCCAAAAGAAACCTAAGACAAAATTCTAAACAATAATAACACACATGACTCGAGCTCTATCTCTATGCCTAGATCGCGTTACTCGCGGTGGACTCCAAGTCCGATTCCACTTCATCTTCTTCGCTAAGCCATCCGTTTCGGTTCCCCTCAGGCTGTGGCAGTGGTCGTCTCGCAAACCATCCTCAGAGTTCCTTCCTTCATCTCCTACGTCGTCCACAAATCCATACAAATTGTGAGGCTCAGCCCGCACTACTCCTCCTTCTTCTATGAACTTGGGACACCTTCCCGGGTACCTAGTCACGAAGCCGTTTCCATCGATTACCTCCGTCTCGTGCAGATGTATCTCTTTTCCACTTATATTTACCACGGTCATCCTTTCTTCAATCCGGCATGGCCACATACTAGCAGGGATCGAAATCCTCCTGTGAGTCCTTCTCAACTTACCAATCCTTTTTCGGCCAGTAGCGAAAACAGTTGCCCAACGATACTTGGTGCGTGCTGGAGGTGCCATGCGTCTGAACGATTTTGAAAATGATTAACGAAATATGCAGAATAAGCACGAATGGAAAGACAAAACATAATCCTAATGTCTACCCAAATCCTTACCGGTCAAAACTTATGTTCCTATGGGGAAAATCTTAAAGCAATTTTCCAAAGGTTGTCTTACGAGCGCCTACAGGGAAAACTTAGTGGTCCTAACTTACACAGGTCAAGGGTAAATGTATTACGAATCGCAGCCTGTCTCTCTGATACCATAAATTGTAACACCCCAACCCGATAAGGGTAAAGATGTCATAATAATGGTTTCATATCAGATCAAACAAAGCATACATTTAAAGTAATACAAGAATTCAAAGGTTACAAATGAAATACTGAAAACTACAAGGTTACAATACAAAAGTTTCTAAGTCTAAATAAAGGATCTTCTAGTCATCTTTGATAGCTACTAATGCCTTCTAAGTCCACGGTTCTTTCCACTCATACCCAGCTTCCAACTAAAACCTGCCGCAGGAAAAGAAACGCGGCTGAGCTTAAAAAGCTCAGTGAACAGATATATAATAGACGGAAACGAAAGCAAAAGAAAACGAGCATACATGGTATAGTGCAAATGGAATAACATAAGGTATAGACAAAGAATATAATAATGATGGAATGAAAAGAAAGGAAATAAAAAAAAAAAAACATAAAAGAATCAGCAATCCACCACGAGCCCAGAAACAAACCAAATCACATCATCTCAAATGTAACCAAATAGAGTAGCTAGCTCCCAGACATGTGAAAGACGTGTATCGCACACACCATCAGTCACCAGATAAATATAACAATAAACAAATAACATATACAGATAACAGGTCAAATCTAGGATGCACCCATACGCCCCCGCAGACAATCAATAATCATAATCATAATGGCCACAGCAGATAATAAATAAGGGACGGAACAGGTCATCACTCTCCTGCCCTAGAGTCATGTCAAAGGTGCGTCAATGACATGGACATGAAACCCTCATGCCTAGTGATTGGCTCGTAATATCAAACTGTAGGTCAAGGTCAAATGTACTATCAAAATAATCAAAAGTCATATCTTAAGGGTACATGGCAAAAGGTTCATTTCAAACAGTCCAGAAATAACTATCAAAGGTTCAAATCAGAGTATATCAAATTAATTTTTATCTCAAAGTTAAGTTCAGATTATAAGGACTATATCAAATGGTTTAGAAAAGAATTTCACAGGTTCATAATTAAAGTTCGTAGTAAAAGTTCATTTTAGAGGTTCCTGTCAAAAGTTCATTTAAAACATTTCTTTAATCATGGTTTTCAAATAAATGATCTTTCAGGGTAGTTTTCATAAAATAATCTTTCAAAACGGTTTTTCATAAAAATATTCTTTAAAACTAGTTTTCACAAAAGTTAACAAATGTCATATAAAAATAGTATCATTTCTCCATTCATAATCATTCTTTTAAAATAACTGATTTCTCTCAAAACATTTCCCGGTCATAATTAAAAAAAAGGTTTTCACATTTATTTACCAAAATCAAATGAACCTTCGAAGTATCAAGTGGTACGAAAACTAATATCACACGGTCACGAATGAATATCAAATGGATCATTATAGAGACTCAAAGCAAAAGGGTCATATCGAACATCAAAGTCAAAACGAATCAAACAAACGAACCAAAGTGTAGGGGAACATAGCAATGGCTTAGGGAAATCCTAAACGAGTCAAAACAAGAGATCAAGAGAACGAAGGCACCTTACAAGAAGGGCAGAATATCTGTACCTTATTAGCAGAACACAAGGATAGCAAATGACAAGAATCAAATTACTCCTTCCTCGAACCTAAGAGAGTAGAAGACAGAATGACAAGTGATTTTTAGTTATCTTTCCCTTTTAAGTAACTTTCCTTATTTAGCAGGTTTACCGAATTATCAAGTTTATAATATCACATATTAGGTTAAGTCATTAATCAAACCTTATTATGGGATTAAGGTATATTTTATCAGTTACAAAAGCTTAGGGTTAATTATGACAAGTATACATAGCTTAGGGTTTTAATTGTAAATTCATTAGATTCAAAGGTTTAACATGAAAATACTTTAAGTTACTGAATTAAATACTCATATTATTCAGAATGACATTTTAATCTCTTCAGTTTCACACTTTACAGTTTATACCCTTCCAGTTATATAATTTACAAAACAAACCTTATATTTACATATTTCATGGTTTAATCCCTATAATATTTATATTTACCAAACAAGCACCTTATTTTACAAAATTACAGAATGTAACCTCAGAATGATATATAGTACGAATTAGACCCCTCAGAATTTAGAAATTACACAATTGGTCCCTTAACTTTACAAAACTTACCATTACTCCCTTAATGACATTATTTACACAGTATAACTTCAAGTTTCCAGAATTTACACTTTTAGTCCCTCTATTTTAATTAATTACAATTCGTACCTTATAAATACAATTAATTCTTTTTCTTGCAATATTTACACTTAGGACCCTCAAGTTATATTTTTCCCACATTCCTACTGACTTATATAACATTACAAAAATATCCCAGAAGTTTCAAAGTTGGCAAAACATACCCTTATACTTTTAAAAACAAATCGGATTGCACTTTTTATTCCAAAACCAAACCCTAATGTATCCCAATTATTAAACCATAATTATTCCATCATTATTAGCATTAATTACACCAGATCTAACAACATGAACCCTAACCCTAATCATTCTAGGGTTTCTTTCTTATTTTCTTTATTTTTCCATATAATCCGATTATAAAACAATTCATGATCAATTATTCTGAGCTTCTAAAAATCATATGGTTATTTTTATAGGCTTATATTATCAGTATAGAACATGTAAAAATTATAGTTACACTCCAGAAAAATCGTATGACAATATTTGGAAATTACGTGTGTTTTATCTCTTTTAATTTTCGTACGCATGATTAAGCTTGCTTGATTCATGTTTAACATTTTTACTGAGTTATATTCGACATAAAGATCATTATAAAAATGCTAGATTAATATTAGAACATAAGAATTAGTCGTGTGGATTTATACCTATCGTATGCAACAAGTCGAACAAACAAAAGTGCCACGATCGAACGAAGGCTTCAATACTCCAACTCTTATTTTTCGTAGCTCCCTTACACCTTGATGAACTCTAGAAAAATGCTTGCTCAGGTTCAGAAGATCGAATGGAGGCTTGGTCGATTTTTGTGTGTGTCGATATTAGGGTTTCGGCAATTAGGGTTTTTAGAAAATAATATGGTTTGTGTTATACTTATCAAAACCGACTAGGAGGGGGATATATCCAGATTTTCGGCCCAAATATTATCACAATATCACACTTTGATTTCTTGTATAATTCCTTAAATTAGTTTGTATTTATCTTAAATATAATGATTTTACAAAATATAATTAGATTTATTTAATTTATTTTCGGCCCATATATATGTGTATATGTGACTTTATGATTTTTGGACATTCAAAAATAATGTAATGTTGTCCCAGAAATAAATTTACTTGATATGTAGATCGTTTTCAGAAGTTTGGAATTGTTTCAGAATTTTATAAGTTATTTATTTAGGTTTTAGGTTTTCAGGGGTAATTTAGTCATTTACATGCTTTCTAAATCTCAGGTATTACAACTTAATTCTTGTTATTTATTTTGTTGTCCATGGTAAATACATGCATGTTTGTCCATGGAGTTAGCCAACACCTTGTAATGATCATAATTTTAATGTATTATTATGTGTATATGCAAAGCCGATGAAAACCTAGACCACTTGTGCGTTGTGATTGTGATTGTTGCTTGATTTTCTTGTTTTTGGGGTTTGCCATTGTTTCGGCACTTTTGCAATGTATTTCATTTTGGTTTTGCCATTGTTTGGGCATTTTTACAGTAGATACAAAGTAGATTAGATGTGCTTTACTTTATATATCATGTAATCGAAAGCTTGGAAGCAAATGGCAAAAGAATGAAGTATTTTGGACCAAAAGTAGCTGCTGGACACCTGATGGGAAAATGCGATTTCCAGAAGATTGGTAAGGTATTTTTGGCTAAATTTTTTCGTGCAGGTTCACAAGACATGGGCCTACAACTCTCTAGTTTGGGCCGAAGCAAGAGGAGGACTCCTTCTAGGCCGTTTGGGCCTCGCAAGACAGAAAATCTGGGCTGACAGAATCAACTTTTCAAGTGCATAATGGACTTTTACTTGCCCATGATTGTCTTGGGGCAAGTGGGAGTCCTCCGTGTGGTTGTGGTTTATGTCCCTAGTTGATTCTTGGTTCTTGTGATGGCTCACAAGACCAAGCATAGGGTTTTCATCGGTTGAGGCTTTGCATATTGTGGTTATATGTTTGTTTGGTTGTTTTATATATGTTATGACTACATGAAAATCGAAAATTGTTTTCTTAAAACTTAAAACGAAACATAAACCATTTTGGACTAAGTCTTATGATTTAGTTTAACTAAGTTTAAATATGATTTGAAACTTAAATCATTGTTTTATAAACAACACTTAAACCAATTAAGATTGTTTGTTTATTTATTTATTTGTATTGTCCAAACTAAATAATAATCCACTTAGGATATATATTAGTCTTGAAAATGGACAACTTGACACACATAAATTAAAACAATGATTAGACTTAAGTTAAGAAAATTTTTTAACTTGTGCTACGAAGAATGAATGCATGCTTCTTTCGTACACGTTTTTGATCCACATCAAAACTCTTTACCCGTCAAAATTTAAGTCATGCCGTCCAGTTATGAGAACACTTGCAATTACCTTTTGGCTATGGTCAGACCTAGGCTGAATTGTAACCCAGGGTGACTATTCTCCATGCGTCAGACCTAGGATTATTCTCACAGTTTTCAAATTGGATGACTTAATCGTGTTTAGCGGTCAGACCCTGACACGAGGCAAAGATGGGACTAAACATGCCAGCTTGACACTAGTTGCTTGTTCACTAATGCCATGAGTCCCATAAAGATCTAAGAGTTGCACATGTAATGCAATTGGTCGACGTTACCTACCTATTGAATCCACCATTTCTAGTAGACAGTCTAGTGTGATGGTCGAACCTCAATGAGGATCTTAGCCTTTTCGTAAAATTAATTGTTTCAATATGCTTAAACTTGGGTAATTAATTTTAAAAAGGATTAATTATCGAAAATACTAAAATTGAACTTTGTAAATTCAATTAATGCAACGCAAGCCGTAAACAAGAGTTTGTTCTTTTCTTGTTAAAAGGACGAACTAAGTCGATCTTTCCTTGTAAGAAAGAGACTTATTCCGATCCTTTTTCTTTATGAGGAGAAGCCATAATAGGAATATTTGAATTTTCCTAATTCTAATCAAACTCAAGGAAAACCTACTCTAGAAATCGTGATGTCTTGTAAAAGTCAAAACAGTTAAGTATGGTTACACATCTTATTCTTTCAAGATTGTTTCATAACCCTAGTTTCGGTTTTGAAACCTCTAAGAATATAAGATATTTGGATAACTAGAGAACACGTGCATTTGACTTGACCTCTTTGGTCAGACCTTAGGGCCATTTCAACCCATGGCGAATTTTGCTCATTGGTCAGACCTTTGGCGATATTTGCATGTTCTTGCTTGGTCGACCTTTTTCGTACTAGCTACCATTCTAAAATGAGTTCAAATAATTAGAAGATGGAAATATCAATAAACCGCAAAGTGGTAAAGGCAATTACTAGCATGATTACCTAGCAGTTTGTCATAACCCAATAAACCCACTATGGTCCTACATACCCTTGTGGTGAAGTAGACCAATTATGGAGGAAATGCATGCCTATTTTCAAGTTAAAAGAGCAATGATGACTAGCCCATCATCTATATGTTAGAACTTGATGCACTTTCTTGAATACCTAAGTACATGTTTACTAGTCAAAGTAACTCACATTTGCAATAATGTGTAGATATTCAAAGAAAGATGGAAAGTATCCAATCGCCACTCACTCTCCACTAGTGACGTAACACATTAAAATGTTGTCTAATCCAGTGGGAGCTACGTGATTATATTACTGGTGACGAAACACATGTAATGTTATCTAATCCAGTGGGAGTTGTAAGCTTTAATACCTTACAACTTGCCCATCTTATTTCCAGATTGTCTTGAAATAATACATTACTTTCCACATGTTAAGCATCATAGTTTATATAAGAACCATTGCATAAATTTTATAAGATAACTTGTCGCGTTCCTGATGTTGCTTCCTGAAATGTTATCTATAAAATCGTTATGCATGATTCATTATTAAAATGATAAAGTTCTACATATCTATATTTTGATTTTGACTAAAAATCATATGTTATCTTAGACATTGTCATATTGCTCTCATGATGTTGTGCCATGCACAAGTGGGAGAAATCTTAATTGTGTGCAAGGTACAACATATAACAATATGACTAATAGCTTTTCTTGACTGAAAGGTAAGAAACCAAAATTCTACTAGGACTTCTACACATAAAATGTAGGTTGCCCTAATTAGAGCAAATATCAAGATAACATGAAAAGCTACTTCAACATATTCACTGAATTGTTTAGTAAATATGATTATGTTTTCTTGTAAAGTCATAATCATGAAGTATGAAATTAACTTGAATTTACTATTGATGCCAAGTGTCGGCGCTCGTAATTACTTTAGTTGAATATGTTTAGGTCTCTTGTAAAGACACAAACATCAATTCAGTTAATTGTTGAAAGACAAATAACGTAAAGTAAGACGTTGATTTGTTATGTCTTCTTGTTAAGACATGCACACTTACGACGTATAATATTAAATGTTTGTGTTTTCTAGTCAAAACATACACATGAAGTAAAGTATGCAATAGGCTAAAATTACTATTGATGTCATCTGGTTTGACCTGGTTGGCAGATATGTAAGCCAAAAGTATAAGTTCATCTAATGAGTTGTGTGATAGTCTCACAACATCAGTCCTCATGGAATACCACAACTTTATGGTATGTCCATCATGGAAAATCAAACACTATTGATATTGTTTGATCCTTGATGACTTAAACTGTTTTACCTCCAAAGCTATCAAGGTTAGAAAATTGGATGTGCCATGTGTACACTCAATATGATTCCAACCCAGAAGGAATTTAAGACACCATTGTATTATGGCATGGGATGAATCTCATTATGTCTTGATTGAAGATCTGAATTTGTTAACTACCTAAGAGTAAGTAATTAACAAACTAAAGTCAAGAACTAACGATGTATTTTAGATGTCCCACTTGAAAACAATTTATTGTTACTCAAGATGCTGAGTATCTAGAGATTAGTCTCTACATACAAAAGCAAGTGGGAGCACCTTTAGATCTTGAAGTTATTTAAGAGCAACCTTCTGAGTACACTTGCTAATGTCATACTAAGGTTGAACATGCATATGTTAAACCATAGATTGATATCTTTCATTCATAAATCCGCAAGGATTCCTTTTGCACCTGAATGATATAGTTTTTATATCAATGCTAAGGGACAAAAGTTAGAGGATCATAGTGAGCCTGCTAACTACTGAGATGCATTATCAGATATTGTATCTGATGAGTAGCTCAAAACTATGAATGTTAAGATGCAGTCCTAGAAAGACAATCACTCATGGAGTTTGATTGATCTCTTACCAATCAGTTAGACTGTAAGGTTAAGAATGAGTTTCTTGATGAGAAGACTCAAAAGGACAAACTTGTACACACATTTAATGCACGCTTAGTAAAGGAGTTTACTCGTACTCAAGAAATTGACTATGATTAAATCTTCCTATCTACAAACATTAAATGTATAAAGATGATTAATTGTCATACATGTTTTCATATAAATGGAATATGACAATAGGATATCAAAACATTTTTCTTGTTGATTACATTTGCGAGGACGATGAGTAATCAAAAAGGTTTATGAATCCATATAATCTTTATTATGTATACAAGATAAAATAATTCATGTGTGGATTAGATCATGCATCTAGGAGCAAAGATCTTGAGTTAATTATAAAATCATTAATTTGATTTTGATTAATAAGATTACTCCTAAGTACACTAAGAGCAAGTTGGAGCACTGTATTTATTTTCTTAAATCTCATATGTCATTAACATATTAGAAACACTATTCCATCTAAGCTAGATTTTAATCCTTAGCTTGGAATAGAGTTTCTCTTGAGGGATTTATAAAATAAGACATACAACCTTGTCAAGTATATGTTTATTAGAATAAACATAAGCGGTTATTAAGTCTAAACATAATATGACACGTTATTGATGGGAGTCTCAATGATCAATCTCACTTGATGAGATTGAACACATGAGTGGAAATCTTAAGTTCGACTAAAGGATTCATCATGTAAGTCATATTATGCATTGGACTATGTATATATCATTTGCATGAATGCAAGATGAGTTGATAACAACAAATATCTAAGTGATAGTCATTAGATAATTGTTAAACGAACATTATAAGGGACCTTTAAAGGACCAAAAGATAAGTTCAAAAGTTTACGGATATATGAGGAACTCTGTTTTGTTTGCATATGCTGATGCTTATTTAACTGAGGTGATACTCAACCCTAGTCGTGGTAGGATGTCATCATGAATGATAAAATTGCTGACTAGATGTGCTCGAATGAGAGCATTAATGCGTTATACATAAAAAGAATAAGAATACTTTATAGTTTGAGAAACTATTCAGATGACTGTCTGAAGTAGGTGTTTTGCTAGCTTCAAACACCCTATGGAATGTATTGTTGCAGTGCTCTTCTTGTACTTGAATGCACACATACAAAGGACAATCATCATTTAAACCTTTTATGCGTTTTAAAATAAGTATTCTCAAAGTTTACTCAGATGACTACTTGTTGTCTTGTACAACATGATTCGATCATGGTGGGAACATCGGATTCCAACCTATGAGTAGTCTTATGCATATCTGTTTTTAGTATTTGGATAATGGAACTGTAAGCAGTCGTATTATACAATGAATTGATATACCTGGTATGATCGTCTTCATTTATACTATTGTGTTCTAATTTTGCATGTTTAATCCATGAATAATTTATTTATTCTAAAATTGTCCATTGCCAGTTGACGATACGGGAGTATCATCAAATTAAGGCAAATGTTAGCGTGTTGGTGATTCATTTGCCACACTCACATGTTGTTCATTGTGATGAACATTGGATTGACCCAACCTACGAGTATTCACTACATGGATCATAGTCAATAGTGAATCTCGCTAGAGGTTATGTCTCTTATCCTTAGACTTGAGATGCAAGCAGGTCTTGCATGTGTGGAATTTCATTCCTTGATATGGTTAAATGCTGTCCTGAATAAGGTAGTTATAAAGGCCATTATCAGGAGTGACGTGAAGCATGTGAATGACACGTGTAGTCAAAACAGGATTTGTTCCTCCACATGTTATGGAGTTAGATACTATTGGGCCCCTCGATGAATTGAACAGATGTTTGTATGGCTGTACCCAAATGAAATTAAGATGAATCTTAATTCACTTGGTAATCTTGTTCAATATCTATATCGAGAAACATAATAGTTGAACTATTAGAATGACTTTTGATCCATGTCTAATGTTCAACACGGTATCTGAAACAAAAGGATAGATGACATGTAAACCATCTAAAATGAGACGTTTAAGAAACTAACCTCACATATTTCTAGGGGCAGTGGCGTGTTGCTAGACGCTAACCATTGCTTGTATAATTACTTGATTATTATGACGTCGCAAGTGGGAGCTGTTGGGATATGCTCGTGTCATAATTACTAATTATATGGCTAGACATATGTGAGCCTATGGGGTCACACACATATACACTGAGATGCCACTTTATATGTCGTGTTTATTGTATTTACGATATATATAAATAACCATAAGTAACCAGGAATCGCTATTGGGCTTCTAATGAATAAGTAATGGACTTATTACATTGGACTAGAAAAACAAATGGGAAGCCCATTTGAGCCCAATAGAGGGCCGGCCATAAGGGCTTGGAAGAGGCCTTTTGGGTTTTGATTTTTTGGTCAATTATATCTTCCAGGATCTCCTCATATTGGAGATATCTTTTACCAAAAATCTCTCTCTCCCTCTCCCAAATAAACTCACGGTATCAACAATAAAAACCTAGGGTTTTTATTTTTTCATCTTTAACTTTTGTATCTTGCTTATTCAATAGTGTTTGATTGGTTACGGGTTGAAGGACTAGCATCCATTGGCATACGGTGAAGTGTAGTGTGGACACATCATAGAGGTGATCTCCTTTGGTCACTTGTGGTTCTTATTCTATTCGATCAATTAGCATTGGTGGTGACTCCCGGATCACGCTACAAAGGTATAACTTATGTGTTTTATTTATTTGATTGATCATATGGCTATATGGATCCTTGTATGGTGATGTTCTTCCGCTGCGCTTATATTATTAATTGTTAATTTATATTTTACATCACCTATATTATATATACCACACTACACATAAATAATCTTTAACACTAGATCTATACATTTTAGTAATATTCCCATGTAACCCACCATTGTTGGTGATTTTTAGGACCCCATGACACCTTGAGAAGGTGTATGGTAGGATTAGAGTACTTGTGATGTTGATTGGAAGTGGTATGATCATGACTTGAACCATGAAAATGAGTTTTTAACACTATAGAAAAGCTACTGTCCAAAAACGTGAGATCTGGAAAACTCAGTAACATTTGGACTATTTTGGCCTTCATATTCAGAAAATATTTCAAAAACGAAACCGTAGGCGCTTGAATGAGTAAAAACTAGTTTTCTGAAAATTGCTTGCTGTTTTTCCGAGCTTCAAAGGCTAAAACGAGGCGTTAGACGTGTTCTAGACGAGCCGACCTACTGAAAACATGTTAGTTCATGTTTATACGAAGCCATGGATATAAAGAACGTAGAAAACAAGCTTATACCGACCGAGATATACACTTTTGAAACCCGGCGAAACACAAACAATTTCATCAGCTTCTAATAAGAAAAATAATACCAAGTCAAAAACAATTTTTGTAATACATCATGTTGAGAGCCATTTTTCTCATTGTTCGAGACCTGTATGGTCAAAAGTTAAATGATACAACTTCTAGACATTGTTGCAGGGTTTTCAAAAACGTCAAGTATATGTTTTAACACTTAACGTACAATATTTCGCGACTAGTTTTGCGAGGCCATATTGGCACATTTTCAAGTTGTGAAAAATGTTAATTTGCGACGAAAACACTCTATTTGCCAATAGAACACCAAACGAGGATCGGGGAGTATTGTTTCAACCTATTTACACGAAAAGTAATTTATAATTTAACGAGACGTCAAAAATGTATTTTTCGACGATAAACGTTATTTTCAAAATTAACGAGTGGTATCGATAACATACGTATTTGCATGTGTAGCATCATTTCATTGCTTACATTAGATCATACCATCATATTAGGTCGCGGTTGGAGACCGAGCCTCATTTCAGCATATCCACTTTTGTCATTGTAGCTATCGCACCAGGTGAGTTTCATAGCCCCTCCTTTTACTTGTTTTGTAACTGTTTTGGGGGAGAATACATGCTTGTTTTTAATTAAACTCATGCTTGTTTTACGTGACACGTGATTTGTCTTTCAAATATTATTGATTGGCTAAAATACTTGGTTTGTTACTCGAAAGTATTTTGTGTTTACATTTTTCATCCATGATTATTTTCTTATGGACACTAGTACATTAAGCTATTTCATATTACATATGTTATGACCCGTTAAGCGCGAATGTTGTGGATAGATCTATTAGGATTGAACTCCCTGTCCGAGTGGTGTTCCCCACCTGACTGTTAAGTCAAACGAACGCATAATCATTTAAGGAACCCTGAATGTCCTAGGTGTACATCTACCAGAAACTTTGAATGTCCGGGTGGTTTCCCCACTTGATTGATATGCCAAACGTGTTGTGGTTTCCCCACTGACTACTATGCCAAACGTGTTGTGGTTTCCCCACTGGCTGATATGCCAAACATATTGTGGTTTCCCCGCTGGCTGAGATGTCAAACGTATTGTGGTTTCCCCACTGGCTGATATGTCAAACGTATTGTGGTTTCCCCACTTGACTGTGATGTCAAACGTATTGTGGTTTCCCCACTTGACTGATATTTCAAACGGACTGTGGTTTCCCCATTTGACTGTTATGTCAAAAGTATGCCCAAATTAGAATCTTAAGGCTTCGGTGTCATGAAATTTAGTTGTCATAACTCTATATATATTGGGAATATATTGTTCATTCACTTTTTGTGGTCCATAAATCAATTGACGTTCACAAACCAGATCACATTTAGCAGTGGGTTGTAAACACACAGGTTGCAAGTCTTGTATGGGCGGGGCTTGGAACTCGGTGGATTTACAATGCCTTTGCTGGGAAATCTTCATTCAAACGCTTTACTTTATTCAATAAACTCTATGAACTCACCAACCTCGTGTTGACCCTTTTAGCATGTATTTTCAAGTATAAGCAATAGCACGCTACTGGAGGCTTTTGGCAGGGCATGGCATGGTCATAGAAGACTCTGATAAACATTTGGGGACCATTTTAACTGTTTAAAGGGCCTATTTCCGCACTACTTTTAACAATGAAAATTCAACACTTTTGTTAAACAATTTTATTCTAAATGTTTGAGGTGAAAACCGTTCTTTGTACTTGTGCTGTGATACCAATTGAGTTGCACCCCATCGACATGTATGCTTCCGCTGGACCCGATTCTAGGGGTGTTACACATGGAAATTCAACCCATTGTTGATAATCGTCTTTTTCTTCCTGCTGATAATGAACATGATGATAACAACATAGAATATGAATCCGAAAAGTATTCTGATGATGAAGATCTAGATGCGCCAGGAACCAACCAATTAGATCGGATACTAGCTAAGAGAGGCATAACCAGGCTATTTAAGATTCGCATGAAATATGGAAACCCTGGTGGAATAAAGCTCAAGGTAACCTTCGATGCATTGAATAGGGTATTAGGGTTACACAGAGCACTGTTTTTGAGTTTTTTAGGAGATCTGGTACGTGAGCACATTGGTTTAAAGATTCTTTTCTGGAGGAAGGTGAATAAAGAATCAAGAGAGAAACTATGGGCTGAAATCATGGTACATATATACTATTTTTTAACCCAATACTACATAAGTTTATCTGTGCAGTTACATTATGTGCAACTAATTAACAACATTGTGTTAATCTTTGCAGCGATATTTTGATGTTGATGTGACATTCAGAAAATTGGTAATGACTCGTCTTGGTCAACTGCTAAGGAATTTCAGAATGAAGCTTAGAGAAAAATACATTTTGCCCAACCTAAATACACCTTCCAAACTGAATGAAGTCCCGGCCAAGTATAGCGCATTTGTGAAATCAGAAGACTGAGTCGAGTTTGTAAACTACACGACCACCGATGCATACAAGGTTTTAATTAGTCATCTTTATTTAAGTCTATATGTCATTTCATAATTTTCAGTTTGCAGCATTACCGCATGTAAACGCCTTATGATTTTGTATTTTTAGGAGATATCTGATAAAGCTAAAATGTCGCGTTCCAAAAATATTTATCAGCATAAAATGGGACGAGGTTGATATGTTTATGTGAAAGAGAAAATGGTAAGATTACATGTGTATGCATCCTCATATTTTCGTTTATCTTGGTTTAACTTTACATGTGTATGCATTTGATGTTTATTAGATCGAAAATAAAGAGATTGAAGCAGATGAAGAACCCCCGCGTTGTATAATGTGGTTGAAAGGAAGGGTAAACAAAGACGGTGAATTTCCAGATGATGAGATTAGATCAGTGGGAGATAAACATGTAAGTTTGACTGCAAATTCTATTATTATGCTTATATACCAGCAGCATTAATTGTGTACTAGCAGTAGTAACTTGTATACCAGCAGTATTAACTGCGTACTAACAGCAGTAACTGTGTACTAGCAGTACTAAACATTAGGCATATTTTTCATTGAAGTTCATGAGCAGCACTAACTCCAGCTGAGCAGCATTGACACAAATATGAGCAGCAGTTACTCTAACAACATCAAGAAGACTTTTAATCCCAACATTTCCTATATTTTTTGTGCTGAAAGAAGCTGATGACCAGATCAAGAAATTATCCAATGAGATCATAGAAACAAAGGGAATACCTAATCAACTAATGGCACAGTTGAGTCATCAAGGGTGCAGTTAACTTTGTCATCTCAATTGCCAGTAGCCTCAGATGTAAGCCATTTTTTATGTTGTTAACAATTTCATTTACTAATGATAACACCACCGATGCTAATGATAGCAGGAATTGAACATAAACTGATAAGTCAATGTATTTCTTAATTTATATTACAGGTGACTCCAATGGCCATTTACAATATAGATAGCAGCGCTAATGAGGTGGACGGAACTCAGCCAAGTGATGTTGTACGTGCTAAAGATGTGAGAATTCAGCAGAAGTCTAATGGGCTTGTAACTTCAGAAAAGGTAATGGAAACAATGGTAAGTAATAAAACATCCCCCTTTTATTTTTGAATTTTACATACATGACTAATGTACCGTGTTTTATATATAGGTATAGGAACCTGCTAAAACTGTCTGATCTAAGAAAATGCCTAAGTCACAACAAAACGGGTCTACAGATTCCCAATCGCAAGGAAATGTGTCTCCAACATAAGGAGTACCAACAGTATGTATTTTGTGCAAACGTAGAGGGGGGTGAATACATTTTCGTTTTAAAAACTTAAAACTTGTTGTATCAAATATCTGTTTAAGCTTGTTCTAATATGAAAGATGTTTATAACTTAAGTAAGTTAAAACATTTTGTCACACAAGTATAATCAACTAATCACAACACAAGCAATCACATAAAGCAAATATAAAAGTAAAGTAGTAAGTAAAGAAAGCGCAAACCGAACACGATGATTTATAGTGGATCGGTCACGGAGCTACTTTCCGCCCTACTCCACTCTCTGAGTACCCAACTCGAGAGTTACTTCACTAGATCAACAAGCTCCCTTCTCGGCGGAGAAAACCTTACAATCGTCGCTTACACTTTTTCTGGTACAAAGCTAAATACTGGGTTCTAGTTTGAGGTAGAACCAACCTAACATCGCTTACACCTTTTCTGATACTAAGCTAGATGTCAAGTTCTTTTATAAGGTTACAACCACTCCCGCTATTTTTTATGGCCCAACATAGAAACCTTGTGTTTTATGGCCCAAACACATAAACCACCTATTCTAGTATGAATAGATTGTTATGCAATGATGTTTACGATGATCCATGACATAAATGTCCAATGGATATGAATGCCTAATCTAGATGAACTTCCATTGATAAGAAGTCTTCAATGGATGAAGATCACAAGCTCCCTAAACTTGTTGTGATGGATCTTCATATATACATGTGGAATCTACATTAACTTCTTGAATAAGAAGTCTTCAATCATTTAGGATGTCTTTAACACCCCCATAAATTGGGTCCAGCGGAAGCATACACGTCGTTGGGGTGCTTCTCAATTGGTATCACAACACAAATACAAAGAACGGTTTTTACCTTAATCATTTAGAACGAGGTTCATTAGCAAAAGTGTTAAATTTACAATGTTAAAATTAGTGTGGAAATAGGCCCTTAAAACAAGTAAAACGGTCCCTAAATGAATATCAGAGTCTTCCATGACCATGCCATGCCCTGCCAGAGCCTCTAATAGTATGCTATTTCTTTATACCTGAAAATACATGCTAAAGTGTCAACACGAGGTTGGTGAGTTCATAGAGTTTAGTGTACCATGTAAAGCATTTGAAAATGATTTCCCAGCAAAGGCATTGTAAATCCACTCAGTCCCAAGTCCCGCCCATACAAGACTTGCAACCTGTGTGTTTACAACCCACTGCCAAATAAGATTTGGGTTGAGTGAACAAAAGTAATATGTGGACCAAGATTAAAAATACATTTAGTTCGATCAGTACATTCGGTTACGTGACCAATTCATTCGGTTATGTGACCCGTTCATTCTGTCATGTGACCCGTTCATTCTGTCATGTGACCCGTTCATTTGTCATGTGACCCGTTCATTTGTCATGCGACCCGTTCATTCAGTCATATTACTCGTTCATTCGGTTATGTGACCCATTCATTTGTCATGTATGTACATAGTGTTGGTGCCGGTTCATTCACTTAAGCTGGCATAAATGTTTAAAGTGCTTGGGTCCATGGGTAAAAAGAATTAAGTGTGATACAAGTGAATATACAATACATTTGAATGAATAACAAATTCATAAGCAGAGCAAATAATGGTTTGACTAAATAAGTGGCATGTTCAAGTATACATTTAGATGAAAACGAGCATGTATTCTCCCCCAAAACGGTTATAAAACGAGTATTACAAGAGTAGGGGCTATGAAACTCACGGTAATCCTTAAAAGATTAAAGTGCTTATGAAGGTAAATGAAAATAATTGAGCATTTATTCTCCCCCAAAACGTAATCCAAAACGTATAAAGGTAGGGGCTATGGAACTCACGGAAATTCGTAAAACTTTAGACTACTTTTGAAAGTAAATGAAAATAGTTGAGCATGTATCTCCCCCAAAAATAATTCAAAACGTATAAAAGGAAGGGCTGTGGAACTCACCTGATGCGATAGCAACAATGACAATAGTGGATATGATGAAATGAGGCACGATCTCTAACCGCCACCTAATATGAATGATAGGATCTAATGTAAGCAATAAAATGATGCTACACATAGAAATACGTAAGTTATCGATAAAACTCGTGAAATTTGAAAATAACGTTTATCGTCGAAAATACATTTTTGACGTCTCGATAAGTTATAAACTACTTTTCGTGTAATTATGTTGAAATGATACTCCATGATCCTCGTTTGGTGGTTTATCGGCAAATATAGTGTTTCCGTCGCAAACTAATATTTTTCGTAACTTGTGAAAATATAATCAAATGACTTTGCAAAACTAGTCATAGAAGTGTGCTCATTAAGTGTTAGTGATTAAACTCGAAGTTTTTGAAAACCTTGTAACAATATCTTAATGTCGTGTTATTTAACTTGTGATCATACGGGTCTCGATTGATAAGAAATACGGCTCTCAATATAGTGTATTGCAAAAACTGTTTTTAACTTAGTAATATTTTCTTATTAGAAAGCTGATGGAATTTTAGTGAAATTGTCGGACTTTAAACGCGTATATCTTTGTCGTTATGAGCTCGTTTTCTACGTTCTTTATATCCACGGCTTCGTATTAACATGAAATAACATAATTTCAGTAGGTCGGGTCATCTAGATCACGTCTAACGCCTCGTTTTGTCCTTTGAATCTCGGCAAACAGCACGCATAATTTTCAGAAATTAGTTTTTCGTCGCTAAACTTAGAAAAATCATAACTTTCTCGTCGTAAGTCGGTTTTTACTCATTCAAGCGGCCACGGTTTCGTTTTTGAAAGTATTTTCTGAATATGAAGGCCAAAATATCCCCTGAGTTACTGAGTTTTCCAGATTTCACGTTTTTGGACAGACCCTTACCTATTGTTTGAAATAATCACTTTTATGGTTCAAGGCTTGTTCAAAACACAATCAATCAACACCACAACTACTCTAATCCTACCATACACCTTCTTAGGGTGTCATGGGGTCCTAAACATCACCAACAATGGTGGGTTTCATGAGGATACAACTAAAAATCCATAGATCTATGTTTATGTTGAAAATGAGTAACAAGTGGTATGATTAACATGTATATACTTGCATAATTAGTTGATAGTACATCAAAATATATCAAATGAGAGTATGAAAAGATTGAAAAGTTTACTTGTAACTTACTTGATGATTTGAAGAGTTTTGGAGATGATTATGTAAGAAACCTTGGGATTTTTATTTCAAAATCCTAACAAGGAGTACAAATGAGACTTGAGTAATACTTGTTCTTGAAAAATTTAAGGATTCTTCTTGTGTTCTTGAGGTTGGCCGATCCAATTGAGAGGAAAAAAAGAGAGAGTTTTTGATATTTTACTAGCTATTTGATCTTGCTATGTGTTAGTGAAATAAAATAGAAAACATAAGTACTTGTATCATTAATTGAAATGTAAGATAATCAAGTGTAATTGGAAGTTTAGGGGGGGGGGGGGGGGGGGCTAGGGGGCGGCACATGGAAGAAGAAAAGAAAATATTTTGGCTAATTAAAGCTCTTGTCTGCCACTAAGAATGAGTTAGTTTAGTTTGAGTATACATTAGGTGTTATCGTGTACCGAGTTAACTAGAAATAAATCTTGACGAGTTAGAATAAAATGTGACGAAGTTGTAAAAATTATAAAATCATATTCCTTGCAAGAATCGGGTGTTAGAATAGTTATCGGGTTGAAATTTCGCAAATCGACGGTGTTATAAGCTTTTAACGAGAAATATAGCAAACGATTTAAAAACGCCAGGTAATTAAATAATGAAATCTCTATATCAATATAATGAGTATGAAAATATGTCATGATCACTGACGGGAGTATCGAGTGTAATGTTAGTAGTAATGACTGAGTGGTAACGTTTATCGAATAATTAAACATACGTTAATGAAAATCACACAAACCCCTGCATGACCTAATATGATGATGATGTTACTGATGATATGTAGACTACTCTAGTCTATATGAAGTGGCCTTACTGATGATGCATGAATACGCAGCTAAACCATAATGGTTACGCGCATTTGAATACCCGTAAACCTAGTTTACGTAATGATGAATGATAACCATGAATAGTGATTTCCCTCCGAGAATGAATAGTGTTTTGTGAATAGTGAAATTTTTGAAAACTTCTCGAAGTCTCAAACTGACTTCAAAAATAATGAATAGTAAATGATGAATAGTAAATGATGAATAGTAATCCGTGAATAGTGACTTGTCGATGTTTGGAAAATGACCTGAAATTACGGGTTGTCACAATGTCAAGTGTACTTGAATCTTCATATGTTGGTATGCTATGATGGATGATGACTTCAAGATCTTCTAACCTTCTTGGTGGATCAGGAAGTATGCTATGCTTATGACTCACGATCTCTGAGCTTGCTTCACAGGATCATTACGAGTGTATGCTTACAACATAATGAAAGTTAGTAACATTATGATCATTATGTAAAGGGTGATTAATCTATGTTTCTACATGGTTATCTATTGATCTAAGTGTATGCGAAGGGTAGAGGGAATGTGTGTTCTAGTTGCTTGAAACAATGGGTAAACAATAGGCTACTATTTATAGGAAAACTTGTTCAGACAACCCGCGGATTTGGCGGAACCAAATAAAGGGATCCGCCCTTTATGTTGTTTGCTTCCGCTGGGACCTGCCAGCTAAGATTTTCACAAATCTTTCCATATCTTGCACAATCATACAAAGTCAACTATATTGCATCAAGATCTTCCCAAAATATGTAACACCCCGACCCGCCAAGGTCAATATATCACATTATGGTGTCATACAAAGCATACATAAACGCAAGCGGAAGTCTTTAATAAATAACTAGGCCTTGAACATCAAGTCTAGTATCAAAGATAATCCCAACGCATAATGGGTTAACCATACAAAACCAAAGTAAAATAATATTCGAAGTGCGGAAATAATGAAATGTCCGAAACAATGGACTACAAATGATAAACAAAATGGTCTCTCAATAATCTACTCTCTCATTCCCATGCCCGTCGCCCTGCTTATTACCTGCCGCATAAGAAAGAAAAACATGCGGCTGAGCTTAAAAAGCCCAGTGAACGGATATATACGAATAACAAATCATAAGGGTAAATAAGCATAAGCAACGAAGGAAAGAAAGATACGAAAGCATAATCATAAGTCATACGAATCAAAGCATATCAAAAGATAAGAGTGCATGAGAACTGAATAAGAACTGAATATAAGAACGAAATGGAAATAAAGAAAATGTCATATAAGGATGTGCCATAAGAACTCCATACAAAAATCCGTCAAATCATATCATATCATATCATAAAAGTGCACGAAGAGGGGAGACCTCTAAGTACCAAAAGTGTGAGAAGGAGTGTAAGGCACACACCACCTGGTCACCATAATCATACATACACATAAATCCTAGGATGCATCCATACGCTCCCATCAAAAGTATGTATACCAGTACTAGACTGGTCACACACACGCATAAATGGCGAATAGTGATCACAAATAATACATACACATAAGGGGGAACGCCGTAGATCTATCACACCTCTACGGGAGTGTCATGCCTAGGGTGCCATCCTAGACATGGTCCTGGTACCTCCAGAATTAGTTAAGCTCAGGCACGGAATATCATATCATACCAAATCATAATCAAAGCATAGCAAGAGAAACGAAAGTGTATCTCAACAAATCATGGCAAACACATAATCATATCATAGCAGAGACATTTAAACAAATGTCAGAATGAATGATATAAGAATGGCAATCATACAATGAAAGCCAAGAATCAAACAAAAGGGAATCATAGCAGTCATCGGATCATACGAAATATCCCTACTAAAAAGGGAAAGCATATATGTACGAAGCAAAGTGTCTTAGAGTAAGACAGAATATCCGTACCTTAACGAAATACGCAAGCAAAGAAATGAAAAGCAAATCAAGTAGGAGATCACTCCCTCTTCACCCGATCTACAAATAATCATAATGGTACTTATAAGTTCATATAATCATAGGGTTTCATTTTAGTTCTCCTTCCATGTTAAGTAACTTTGATTATTAACATTCTCGTTTGTCCATTCAAAGTATTACAGATGATCGTATTCATAGTTTAGGGTTCATAATGTCTTTTACAAAAATCTAGGGTTCATAAAGTATTTTTCCATGATTTAGGGTTTATTAGGTAATCATCAAGTTTAGGGTTTAATATGAAATTCTCATAACTTTAGGGTGTAAAGTGTAATTACTAATAAGTTACAGGTGTTCACAAGTTAGGTCCATTAGTTTTAGCAATTAACCATTTAAACCCTTTAGTTTATAAAATAAACACAAACACCTTTTAATTTCCTTTTAAACCCGTAGCAGTCTTATATACATACGATTTTAATACGTTTCAATTAATTCATAAATCATATTAATACTTCGAAATAAAATCTATAAAATTCACACAGGTTCCTAAATGTCTTAAGTATTTTAGAGAAATTTTCCAGATTTTATTAAGTAGCATAGCTATGGATTAAAATTCACTTAAACCAACTCGTCCAGATTTCTGATTAATTTTACTATACGAAAAGTTATTAATTAAAAACCTTTTAAGAAAAATTCACAAAAATCTAAAAAAATTCCAGAAAGTAATAGACATCCTAAAGATTACCCAGTTCAAAGGACACCTTCTAACTCGACAATGTTTGAAAATTAAAAATCATAAACCCGGACTAATTTTCCAGACTCACAAATCCGATCAGACACATGATTTTCTAAAAATCAAAAAGTAACCTTCCAGGCCTCTAAAAATTACAAACTAAATTTTCCCAGGTAGCCATTTCATTGAACTTAGTTTTAGACTCTTTAAACACCAAAATATACGTTCACATTATTTAGTTACAGCCGGTTAAGGTCGAACAATTATCCAGCTCAGAAGCAGTCATCACAGAAATATGTGTAATTTAGTGTTTTAGTCATTCTATTCATTAGTTCTTGACACCAACGATTTTAGGTGAGTCCATAACATATTTAGGTCAAATATCATGGGTCTTAAGGTAATCAAAACGAATTAAAACCATCACACACACCAGGATCGATTGCATATCATAGATTTTAGGGTTTTCTTTTTATGATTTTATGTGAAATCTTTTGCACCATAATTTCGGCTAGAACAAAAAAACAAGAACAAGGATTGAGCAAAGACAACACGATACCCTTGTAGACCACGAAGAACACGAACACAAGATCAAAACACCACACGAATTGGGTCTTTTCTCCTCCTCCTTCCTTGGGTCGATTGGCAGCAGCAAATAGAAGGGAAGAACACATGATTTAGATTAGTTTTTGATTCACAAATTAGTATGGATTAACATTAGGATTATAGGGTTACCTTGTGATGATTGAGACACGAATTAAAACAAGATTCAAGGCTTCTTTGGTGGTTCTTTGGATCGTAGCAGCAGCACACACACAAAATAAAAAAAAACAGCCGAAGGTTTTTTTTTTTTTTTTTTTTTTTTTTTTTTTTTTTTTTGATGGAGGAATTAGGGTTGTTTGAAGAATCGGTATTATGGGATAAGTGAAGACCGAGATTTTGGTTTAGTGTATTTTAGGGAAGAATAAATCACATTATGGGCTTGCCAAATATCTAGCAATCATGCATTTGGACCTCCTTATGGGCAAGGGGGGGGGGGGGCGGCACACATATAGCTTAGTATGTTCTTTTCTTTTTCTTTTTTTTTTACCACATATGTTGTAATGTAAGGTTTTTAGTTAAATTGGAACTTAGGTTAAGTGGATTAATAATACTTGTATAGTTTTTATATGTTCTCAAAATTTTAAATTCGAGGGTATTTTTGTCATTCCGGATTATATTAGTTTCGGGGTTTTACAACTCTTCCCCTCTAAAAAAAAATTTTCGTCCTCGAAAATTGAAATGCGAAGTCGAAATGAAAATGCGAAATCGAAAGCAACAACGAAATGAATACGTACCAAGTCAAAAAGAGAAATTCGGATAATCGGATCGTATCGACTCTTCGGTTTCCCAAGTAGCCTCGCTCTCAGGATGGTTCTTCCAAAGAATCTTTACGAACGGAATGGTTTTAGTTCTCATGACTCTTTCCTGACGCTCCAAAATAGCCTCAGGTTCTTCACTATAAGAAAGGTCTTCCCGAATCTGATCGAACGGGCAAGACACAACGTGAAGCGGATGATAATTATACCCACGAAGAAGTGACACATGAAATACGTTATGCACGTGCGATAACTGGGGAGGTAGCGCCAAACGATAAGATACCTCACCAACGCGATCAAGAATCTCAAACGGACCAATATAGCGCGGACTAAGCTTCCCTTTCATACCGAAACGCTTAACACCTCGAAAAGGCGAAACCTTCAAGAAAACACGATCACCAGAATTAAACATAACATCACGACGATGACGATCAGCATAGCTCTTCTGCCTAGCACGAGCTTCCTTCAACTTCTCTCTGGCTACAGCCACTTTCTCATTAGTAATCCTAATCATTTCAGGTCCCTCAATGAGTCGTTCTCTGACCTCATTCCAACAAACCGGCGCCCTACACTTACGCCCATATAACATCTCAAACGGAGCCATCCGAATACTCGCGTGCCAACTATTATTGTAGGCAAACTCCACTAAACACAAGTAATCATCCCAGTGGCCTGTCCACTCTAAAGCACAAGACCTCAACATATCCTCCAATGTCTGAATCGTCCGCTCCGACTGCCTATCGGTCTGAGGATGAAATGCCGTACTGAATTTAAGCCGTGCGCCCCAAACTTTATGTAACCCTTTCCAGAAACGAGACATAAAATGAGGATCACGATCGGACACAATAGAAGACAGCATACCATGCAATCGAACAATTTCCTGCTGGAAGATCTGAGCCAAACGACCCATAGAAAAATCAATACGAATGGGGAGAAAATGCGCAGATTTGGTCAGACGATCAACAACAACCCAAATCGCGTCATGCTTCCGAAGAGTACGAGGTAAACCGGTAACGAAGTCCATAGATATCTCATCCCATTTCCACGTAGGAATATCAAGAGGTTGCAAAAGACCACTTGCGCGCTGATGTTCAATCTTAACTTGCTGACAAGTCATACATCTAGCCACATGCAAAGCCACATCCTGCTTCATCCCATTCCACCAAAAATGTTGCTTCAGATCATGATACATCTTAGTCGAACCCGGATGAATAGAAAACGGAGAACTATGTGTCTCAGAAAGCACAACGTCACGAAGAGTAGCATCATCTGGAACACATAGACGATCACCAAACCAAACAATACCATCTGCATCCACACGAAAATCTGACTGCTTACCATCCTCAATATTCTGCACAATAGCCCATAAGTCACCATCATCTTTCTGTGCTTCCTTAATCCTCAACATCAAATCAGACTCCACCTTCAAGCTAGCCCAAAAACCATCACGACCCCGAACACACAACTCAACCTCCATAAGCTCTAAGTCATTAAGAATCCTCGGCTCAAAGTCAAGACTAGCAATCATTCCCGACTTACGACTCAAAGCATCAGCCACAACATTAGCTTTCCCAGGGTGATACTGAATATTGGTGTCATAATCCTTCAACAACTCCAACCAACGCCTCTGTCGCATGTTCAACTCTTTCTGGGTAAAGATGTACTTCAAGCTCTTATGGTCGGTGAATATATCACAGCTCTCACCATAAAGATAATGTCTCCAGATTTTTAGAGCAATGACAACAGCAGCTAACTCAAGATCGTGAGTGGGATAGTTCGCCTCATATGGTTTCAACTGTCTAGAAGCATATGCAATCTCTTTCCCATGCTGCATCAAGACACAACCCAAACCCTTCTTAGAAGCATCACTATAAATCTGATAACCACCTGAACCCGATGGTAGAGTAAGAATCGGCGCAGAAACAAGCCTCTTCTTCAACTCCTCAAAACTAGCTTCTCTCTCGTCGGTCCATACAAACTTCTCTCCCTTGCGCATAAGGTGAGTTAAAGGTAGGGACAAACGAGAAAAACCCTCAACAAACCTCCGATAATAGCCAGCCAAACCCAGAAAACTCCTGATCTCAGTCACATTGGTCGGTCTTGGCCACTTAGTGATAGCCTCAACCTTTGCCGGATCCATTTTGATACCATCTGTGGAAACGACATGACCTAAGAATGCAACTTGACTTAACCAAAACTCGCATTTGGAAAACTTGGCATATAACTTCTTCTGCCTCAAAGTCTCCAAAACAACACGAAGATGGCTCTCATGTTCCTCCTTAGTCTTAGAGTACACCAAGATGTCGTCAATGAACACAATCACAAACTTATCTAAGTACTCGTGGAAAACCCGATTCATCAAGTCCATGAAAACCGCTGGAGCATTCGTCAACCCAAAAGGCATGACTAAGAACTCGTAGTGGCTATATCTCGTACGAAACGCGGTCTTAGGAACATCCTGCTCCTTCACACGTAGCTGATGATAACCCGACCTCAAATCAATCTTAGAAAAGAATTTAGCTCCCTGGAGCTGATCAAACAAATCATCGATGCGGGGAAGCGGATAACGATTTCGAATAGTAATGCGGTTGAGTTCACGGTAGTCAATACATAATCTCATACTACCGTCCTTCTTCTTAACGAATAAAACCGGAGCACCCCACGGCGAAACACTAGGACGGATGGAACCAGATTCAAGCAATTCCTGCAACTGCTCTTTCAATTCTTTCAATTCCACAGGAGCCATACGATAAGGAGCCTTAGAAATAGGTTCCGCACCAGGAATTAAATCAATAGAGAATTCCACTTCACGCTCAGGCGGCATGCCTGGGAGTTCATCAGGAAATACATCAGGGAACTCACGAACAACAGAAAGGCTCTCAATACTAGGAACCTCCAAAGATGAATCCTTAATCGAAGCCAGAAAATCCTCGCAACCATGAGTTAACAAAGAACGAGCTTTCATAGCGGATATGATCTTAATAGGTTTACCAAGCCGACAGCCTTGGTAAACAAATTCTGGATTACAAAGATCGCCAAATATCACACGCCTAGTATGGCAGTCAATCATTGCTCGATGCTCCGACAACCAATCCATACCCAAAATCACATCGAAATCATACATATCGAGAGGAAGAAGATTCGCAGGGCAAATCTTATCATCAAAGCGAAGAGGACAATCCACGTATTCATGCGTAATGACTACGGAAGTTTTCATTGGGGTTGATATGGATAAATCATATTTTAATGGTGTTGCGATTGTTTTAATGGATTTAGCAAACGTAACAGATATAACGGAATGAGTAGCTCCCGTATCAAATAAAACAAGGACTGAACGATCAAATAAATAGAGCATACCCGAAACAGTGCCAGAAGAACCTGCAGCCTGATCTCTGGTAAGTGCAAATACCCGACCTTTAGAGGCCTGTTGTCCACCACTTCCATTACCACGGTTGTTACCATTCGCCTTCGGACAATCCCTAGCCCGATGTCCAACCTCACCACAATTAAAACACGCACCAGAAGCCCTATAGCAAGTACGACCCGGATGGGTTTTCCCACACTCGACACAAACAGGAGGAGGTGGAAGCCGTTCCACATTCCCCTGACCAGCCGAAGAAGAACCAGAACCCCGATTACCCTGCTGATAGCCCTGACTCTGCTGACTGCCCCGACTCTGCTGACCTCTATACTGCTGGTCACGACCTGACCGCTGATTCTGCCCACCATTGTTGTTACCCCGCCTATCGGTACTCCGAAACTCATTTCCCCTCGAAACATTCCTATTATTACTACCCTGGACCTGCTGCTGATCACTATCCAGAGGCCTTTTTACCCCACGCCTAGACCTCTGCTGCATCAACTCCTTGTTACGAACCGCGTTGGCAACTTGTGCCACATCAGCAAAATTAGTGTTGAGAATACCATCCAACAACTCATCACGTAACCCCCACTTAAAGTGTAAAGCCTGCTCCTCCGGAGGCCCTGCCTTCTCACCCAAGAAACCCGCTAGCCTAACAAACCGCTTCATATATTCCCCACTCGTCTCCCTATCCAACTGATAAATCTGATGGTAGTCCCGCTCGAACTTCAGTTTCTCGGATTGAGGGAAATACTGGAGAAAGAATATCTCCCGAAACTCAGCCCAAGATAACCCAGCCACACACGTTTCACCTCCCTTAGCAGTCCGATACGCCTTCCACCAACTGAGGGCATCCCCTCAAACTTGTAACTAGCCAAACGTGCCTTAAACACGTCATCACACCCAAGCACCTCAAAGATTTTCTCAATGTGAGAAATCCAGTTCTCCGCCTCAACAGGAGAAGTAGCAGCACTAAACGAACGCGGTTTCTGCTTACCAAAACGCTCCAACCATACATGTATCGATGCTGGTGGAGCACCACCACCACCACCTGTAAAACCCACATTTTCATAACTCGTTTAAATTACCAAAATGCCCTCCAATTTGAAATTTTGAGGATTTGTGTGCGGTTGCCAAACAAGCCCTAAATCGAAAACGATTATCGTACGATCACAAACATGAACATGTAACTTCAAGTAAACTTCATTTGAGCTACTACAATGTTATAAGAACTCAAGAATATGAAATTTGGTTGAAGAACTAAATATTGCACGTTACGTGACCTAACGGGCCCGAAAAAGAAAAAAAAACTTTAAAACTAGTACATAACTTAAGAAATAAATAATATAACATAACCTAAGTTAAATTTTGCACCAATTGATGATAATTTGACCCCATTTTCATCCCTTGGCCGAATTTACTTAAGGGTGGGATGGTAATCCCTTAAATTTTGGCAATTCCCATTATTATCTCATTAAAAGCACACTTAATTCCCATTTTATCATAACCTAAAAATTTAAAACATCTCCTCTCTTCCTCTCTTCATTTTTACGCCACCACCATCACCCCCATCATCAAAATATTGTTTCTTGATCCTTGGTGATAATTCCTACGTGTTCGTGAGAAGGTTTGGTACATATTGGAATTTATTTGGTAGCTTTTGGAGGCCTTGCTCTTGGTTTTCTACCCCATTCGATTCATATAACATTTTGGAAGGGTTTGGTATTTTTCAATTTCATCCTTGATCATCTCCTTAATTTCCTTTTGTTATGAACATCATGATATGTAAGAAATAAAAGATACAAATTGATATACATAATTATATATGGATCGAATATAATTGGAAAATGAGAGAATTGATAAACTTAGATTATTTTGATGAAATGATGATAAAAACATGTTTACGATGATGTTATGATAATGATTATGTAATTAGTTGGTAGATTGTTGAATTAAAAAGGTAAATGGTTTGATATGTTTATATGGTTCGAATGGTTTTATTGTTAAATGAGTGTTCTTATTGTTTTTATGGATTAAAATGATGATTGGTGATATGATTATGTGGTTGTTATGATCTTTGGATGAAATATGATATTGGTTGATTTGGGACTGAAACGATGGTCGAATTTGTAACTGATGTGGGTCGAGTTTGGTAAAGGTTAAATTCATGATTTTTGGTTTGTAAACTCAGTTTGATGTCTTAGTAAAGTTTTCCAATTGGTTTGGAGTGATTTCAAGTTGATTTAGTCGTATTTTTGATTTTTGTGGATTAAGTGCTGAAGCTGAATTCGGGAGTCTGAAAATCAGTCCACTTTGTCGATTTTTCATTTTCAAACTATAAAGAATTGGGCCATAAAAATTTGCAGTGTTGAACTCCTATATGTTAGGTAATACCATGAATTTTTGTGAATTTTTCCTGGATGTGTTGGTAGGTCTCTCAAGTGAATACTTTTTGGGTACTGCTGCAGGTCGGTTTTCTGAGTAGTCTGAGTTTGGGTATTTTTAATGTGGGGTTACACTAACTAATAAATTCTGGAAAAATTTGTGTGAGTTCTAAAGACATTGAAGCATCTCTGTGAATATTTGTGAATTTTATTTCTGAGTTCTAATATGGAATAAAAATTCGTATTTTGGTGACCTGATTGTGTTTAAAAGCTGAAATTCTGAAACATAAGAGATAATTGATAATTAGAAGGTTTATATTGTAAATATGATAACTAGAGGGACTAATAATGTAAATATGATGAAGGTATGCATGTTTTGGCTGGAATAAGATGTAGGGGCTGTTTATGTCAATTATGCAAGATGTGTGACTTATGTGTTAATTATATTAGTTAATGGTTTAAATATGGAAATTGGATAAATTAAAGGATTAATATGAAACTTTTGAAACTAAATGGTGTAAAGTGTAAATTTGGCATTTTTGGCTTATGTGACTTATATTTATGTGTTATAATAAGTATATTATCATCTGTGACCCTTAACTTGATTTATTGACACTTTGAACCCTAAATTATATTAAGTGACACTTCGAAACCCTAATTTCGCAAAACTTATATAATATGAAATCCTTGACATATAAGAACGTGGAAATTTGTTAAAATGAGAAAACTAACCTATATGAATATGTTAAAATGTGGAAACTTGTTAATTTTGGAAATCTGCTAATTATGGGAAGTTACTAAAAATGGAAAGATAACTAAAAGAGGTAACTTAAGTAATTTGAACTCTTCTAAATTCGAATCCACTCTCTTCTAGGTTGGTGAAGCGGGAATGACCGTTCTCCTTTCGTTTGGCCTCGATTTGTTTTGACTCGGCTAAGGTACAGATATTCTGCTTCTTTATTAAGAGGCCTTCGTTCTCTGATTATGACTCATGTTAGGGTTTCCCTATACCATTGCTATGTTTCCCTTCATTCATGAACTTCGATTATTGAACCATCATGATATTGAACCTTTTATGATTATGAACCTTTCATTCATGAACCTTTGCTTATGAACCTTTACTTATGAACCATGCTTATGAACCATGATTATGAACTTATGAAACATGATATTGACCTATGCAAGTAAAATTAAAACATGATTCATGATACTTGACCTTTACCCTCAGTTTGATACTACGAGCCACTCACTAGGCATGAGGGTTTCATGTCCATGTCAGTCGATGCACCGATGGCATGACTCTAGGGCAGGAGAGTGATGACCTGTCCCGTCCCTGCATGTTATGTTTATGATTCATGTTTACGTAGAGGCAGATTATGGCCACCTGGGGCGTATGGATGCATCCTAGATTTGTTCATGTTCATGTTATGTTATGTTATTCATGGTGACTGATGGTGTGTGCGATACACGTCTTTCACACTCTGGGAGCTAGCTACTCCAACCCATGATTGAGGACACCCCTCATATTTACAGGATACCCATGATTGAGGACACCCCTCATATTCACAGGATACTAAGAGGTCTCCCCTCTGCATGTTTACGATTATGATTATGATTATGATTCATGTTATGTTATGGGCTCGTAGTGGATTTCTGACTTTCTTTACCATGTACCCTTTTACCTTTCCTTATGATACCATGTACTCTTACCTTTCATCTTGATGCCATGTATTCATGCTTCTACACTCTTTTACTCATGTAAATTATACATTATACTACTGCTTGTTACGTTATATCTGTTCACTGAGCTCTAGTAGCTCAGCCGCGTTTCTTTTCCCGCGGCAGGTTTTAGTTGGAAGCTGGGTAAGAGTGAAGAGGCTTTGGACTTAGAAGACTTTGAGTAGAAGCCATTAGAAGAGATGTACTTATGGATTTGATAGCGCAGCTTTTATTTTCCTTTGTAACCCTTTGTATTGCAAGATTTCATTTGTAACCTTTGAGAACCATTGTATTACTATTGATTGTATGCTTTGTTTGATCTGATATGGAGCCATTAGTGTGATACTTCTACCCTTGCCGGGTTGGGGTGTTACAATTATGGTATCAGAGAGACAGGCTGCGACTCGTAATACATTTACCCTTGACCTGTGTAAGTTAGGACCACTAAGCTTTCCCTGTAAGCGCTCGTAAGTCAACCTTTGAAAATTGCTTTAGGATTTCCCATAGGAACCTAAGTTTTGACCGGTGAGGAATGGGTAGACTATAAGGCATTTGTTTAAGCATCATTGCTTCCGTATCACTCTGATTCGTGCCTTGCTTTTGGTTAGATCCTGTTATACCACTTCTGGAAAGTGAAAGCTTATGCTTTACACCACCTAAGTTTTAAACCTGATTAAATCTGGAAGGCATTGAGAATTTCATAATAATGGCCTGACACTATTTGATCCTTATCTTCAAATCCCTTTTGTTAATCATTTTGATAATGACCCGCATTTCACTCTGATTCTTTTGTTAATCACTTTGACGCCTCTTTAGGCATTCTGAGAACCTCTATGGCGATGACGTACTGGATATGTTTTGCTATTTGATAAGTATCTATGAAGTTTCCGACACTATTGATTTTGTTTTACCCATCTCTGTCCTTATGAGAAGTCTAGTGGTATATAACCATGAGTATAAGAATGTTTTCTTCCTCACTTCTAATGATATAGTTTTGATTTGCGAACCATCTTTCTTTGAATAGTTAACTTCGATTTTTATTCTGACAAGGAAATTGTGGAATGATCAGTCAAATATTGACAACTACCCTTCTATGTCTCACCTTTAACGTTTGCAACAATTTTGAACTCCCTACTACGATTTCTGATTGATAAACCCTTTGCTATCACTATTACTCTGGAGACTCGTGTGTTACGTTTGCGGTTATAAAGTTTTCTTAGAAACCATTGCGTACACCAATAAATGAACCTCATCGTAGAAGCCTTTTGGCACCTTGAGTTTTCTGAACATGAACCTTGTATTGAACGTTATTTGGCACCCTGAACTTCTTGAACATAATCCCTGTTGGACGTCAAGTTTTTCCACCGGAGTATGAAGTAAGATTTGACATGATACCGAGAGATTCTAGTCACTAAACGAAGATGTCTTTCGGATCATACCAATTGACTGGAGTAACCGGGAAGAGCAGCAACCGAAGACCAGGAAGTGAGTTACTTAAGTGTATCTTCTGGGCATGTTTTAGTTTGTTCGCGATAAAGAAGAATGATGACAGGAGATATGTATTGATTTCTGGAAGCTGAATCGTAATACTGTTAGGAACCAATATTCCTCCACCCTGAAATGACTGTGTGTCTGTTAAATTTCAGAGCGCGAAGTCTCCTTCTGATAAATTGAGTTTATTCTTGGAATCGACCCCCATATTTGTAATCGACTACTATTGACGGTTAGTGACGCTAATGGTATTAGCTAAAGCTCTGACTGTTTCGTGAATTTGATAAATGATGTTTTCTCGTAAGTACTTGGGCAAATGGTCATTGTATGACTTAATGGTACCTTCGAAGACGAGGAAGAGCATGAAAATCATTTTTGCACCTTGTAGAAATTTGACATCATTTGTGCATACTGGGAGATGTACATTTGTTAAGAGAACGGTGTTCTTTGCCTGACCTGGAGTTGACGACAATGGGGGCTACCCCGAAGAGTGAAGACATTCCTTTCAAGGCAGAAGTGTTGGTGATGCAGAAGAAGAAATTCTAGTCAAGATGGCGAACCTGGAGCTGATGAAGACGTGCAGTCTCACTTCCCTATTCATCTTAGTCGTACTAAGATGAATTGAGAGTGGAAACAGACTGGATGATGAGGAGATTGAAGATCGCACCAGAGATTCACGTTACTCAGTCACTTTCCAAGAAGAAACTGCAGAAGGCTTGAGGAACCAAACTCAAGTTAGTGATTTCGTTTCGCTCTCAGATTGGAAGATGAACGAAGACTGACTACTCGGGCATAAGAAGATTTTGAAGAGACGAATTCTTGAAAAGAACCTTATGATGAAGAAATTGAGGCCTTAGCGGCATGTTTCTTTTGTTGATGATTGATTTATTTTGTTACGTCCTTCCGAGCTTCGTTTGTTTTGTTTCGTTATTGATCTTTGAATAGGACTAACCTAGGAGTTAGTCGGACTGTTAGGTGGATTGTAGAATTGTTTCACTGATTGAGACAAAGTATGACCATCATGAGGGCATACTTATATGATGCTAGTATTATGACGTCTGGCCAACGTGATAATACTTACATCATATAACGTACACTTATTGTGTTCATAGGATGTCTTGAGAAGTGCCTTAGTGGAGACCTAGATTTTTGTTTTCGTTTGCGACGATCTGCGAATAGTGAGACTTTAGGATTATTTTGATCTGTATGTTTGATCTACCTTATCGCCGTACGTTTTGATATGTTTGGTTACGCGTCACGCGATTGTTTGACTTCTAAGTCTTGATAAATCCTAAGTTCCGTTGTAGAGCTTCCTGCCATTTGATGTTATCGATCAACTTATTTTCGTCTATATGGATTTGATTAGTTACCATGAAGAGCTACACCTATGCCTTGCTATGTTTACGTTTCTTATTCAGTAAATCCGTTTCAGGATGATCTGTTATGAGTTAAGATATGAAGTTTTGAATTCTGAGAAATCAAGATCTGTCGGTCTACGAAAATACTTTTGGAAGGTTGTTTGATGACGAAACGGTTTGTAAATCTGAAGAGTTAGACTTATATATGTCATCTTCGTGATGCTATCATTCGATATCTGATCAGCTCTTTTTACCCACCCAATCCTATCTCATCCTTTGAATATCTTTGAAGAGGATACGATTGTCATTTGTCACGTTTGGTATGTGATCCTTTTGATTGGAATTCTATGTGATGTGCCTTCTCTGGGGAAACCGAAACCACCTTTGAATCGATAAGATCAAGTCTTGGGAAACAAGATTATTCTGTTTGTTGAAATTCTTAAAGTCTGAGTTATTGCGTGTCGAACTACTCCTTTTGCTGTTAGTAGTTTGGTGTACCTTCGTTTTGTTTCGCCACCCTACCTTTTTCCATTTTCGAGGACGAAAATTCTTTTGAGGGGGAGATAGTTGTAAAACCCACATTTTCATAACTCGTTTAAATTACCAAAATGCCCTCCAATTTGAAATTTTGAGGATTTGTGTGCGGTTGCCAAACAAGCCCTAAATCGAAAACGATTATCGTACGATCACAAACATGAACATGTAACTTCAAGTAAACTTCATTTGAGCTACTACAATGTTATAAGAACTCAAGAATATGAAATTTGGTTGAAGAACTAAATATTGCACGTTACGTGACCTAACGGGCCCGAAAAAAAAAAAAAACTTTAAAACTAGTACATAACTTAAGAAATAAATAATATAACATAACCTAAGTTAAATTTTGCACCAATTGATGATAATTTGACCCCATTTTCATCCCTTGGCTGAATTTACTTAAGGGTGGGATGGTAATCCCTTAAATTTTGTCAATTCCCATTATTATCTCATTAAAAGCACACTTAATTCCCATTTTATCATAACCTAAAAATTTAAAACATCTCCTCTCTTCCTCTCTTCATTTTTACGCCACCACCATCACCCCCATCATCAAAATATTGTTTCTTGATCCTTGGTGATAATTCCTACGTGTTCGTGAGAAGGTTTGGTACATATTGGAATTTATTTGGTAGCTTTTGGAGGCCTTGCTCTTGGTTTTCTTCCCCATTCGATTCATATAACATTTTGGAAGGGTTTGGTATTTTTCAATTTCATCCTTGATCATCTCCTTAATTTCCTTTTGTTATGAACATCATGATATGTAAGAAATAAAAGATACAAATTGATATACATAATTATATATGGATCGAATATAATTGGAAAATGAGAGAATTGATAAACTTTGATTATTTTGATGAAATGATGATAAAAACATGTTTACGATGATGTTATGATAATGATTATGTAATTAGTTGGTAGATTGTTGAATTAAAAAGGTAAATGGTTTGATATGTTTATATGGTTCGAATGGTTTTATTGTTAAATGAGTGTTCTTATTGTTTTTATGGATTAAAATGATGATTGGTGATATGATTATGTGGTTGTTATGATCTTTGGATGAAATATGATATTGGTTGATTTGGGACTGAAACGATGGTCGAATTTGTAACTGATATGGGTCGAGTTTGGTAAAGGTTAAATTCATGATTTTTGGTTTGTAAACTCAGTTTGATGTCTTAGTAAAGTTTTCCAATTGGTTTGGAGTGATTTCAAGTTGATTTAGTCGTATTTTTGATTTTTGTGGATTAAGTGCTGAAGCTGAATTCGGGAGTCTGAAAATCAGTCCACTTTGTCGATTTTTCATTTTCAAACTATAAAGAATTGGGCCATAAAAATTTGCAGTGTTGAACTTCTATATGTTAGGTAATACCATGAATTTTTGTGAATTTTTCCTGGATGTGTTGGTAGGTCTCTCAAGTGAATACTTTTTGGGTACTGCTGCAGGTCGGTTTTCTGAGTAGTCTGAGTTTGGGTATTTTTAATGTGGGGTTACACTAACTAATAAATTCTGGAAAAATTTGTGTGAGTTCTAAAGACATTGAAGCATCTCTGTGAATATTTGTGAATTTTATTTCTGAGTTCTAATATGGAATAAAAATTCGTATTTTGGTGACCTGATTGTGTTTAAAAGCTGAAATTCTGAAACATAAGAGATAATTGATAATTAGAAGGTTTATATTGTAAATATGATAACTAGAGGGACTAATAATGTAAATATGATGAAGGTATGCATGTTTTGGCTGGAATAAGATGTAGGGGCTGTTTATGTCAATTATGCAAGATGTGTGACTTATGTGTTAATTATATTAGTTAATGGTTTAAATATGGAAATTGGATAAATTAAAGGATTAATATGAAACTTTTGAAACTAAATGGTGTAAAGTGTAAATTTGGCATTTTTGGCTTATGTGACTTATATTTATGTGTTATAATAAGTATATTATCATCTGTGACCCTTAACTTGATTTATTGACACTTTGAACCCTAAATTATATTAAGTGACACTTCGAAACCCTAATTTCGCAAAACTTATATAATATGAAATCCTTGACATATAAGAACGTGGAAATTTGTTAAAATAAGAAAACTAACCTATATGAATATGTTAAAATGTGGAAACTTGTTAATTTTGGAAATCTGCTAATTATGGGAAGTTACTAAAAATGGAAAGATAACTAAAAGAGGTAACTTAAGTAATTTGAACTCTTCTAAATTCGAATCCACTCTCTTCTAGGTTGGTGAAGCGGGAATGACCGTTCTCCTTTCGTTTGGCCTCGATTTGTTTTGACTCGGCTAAGGTACAGATATTCTGCTTCTTTATTAAGAGGCCTTCGTTCTCTGATTATGACTCATGTTAGGGTTTCCCTATACCATTGCTATGTTTCCCTTCATTCATGAACTTCGATTATTGAACCATCATGATATTGAACCTTTTATGATTATGAACCTTTCATTCATGAACCTTTGCTTATGAACCTTTACTTATGAACCATGCTTATGAACCATGATTATGAACCATGATTATGAACTTATGAAACATGATATTGACCTATGCAAGTAAACTTAAAACATGATTCATGATACTTGACCTTTACCCTCAGTTTGATACTACGAGCCACTCACTAGGCATGAGGGTTTCATGTCCATGTCAGTCGATGCACCGATGGCATGACTCTAGGGCAGGAGAGTGATGACCTGTCCCGTCCCTGCATGTTATGTTTATGATTCATGTTTACGTAGAGGCAGATTATGGCCACCTGGGGCGTATGGATGCATCCTAGATTTGTTCATGTTCATGTTATGTTATGTTATTCATGGTGACTGATGGTGTGTGCGATACACGTCTTTCACACTCTGGGAGCTAGCTACTCCAACCCATGATTGAGGACACCCCTCATATTTACAGGATACCCATGATTGAGGACACCCCTCATATTCACAGGATACTAAGAGGTCTCCCCTCTGCATGTTTACGATTATGATTATGATTATGATTCATGTTATGTTATGGGCTCGTAGTGGATTTCTGACTTTCTTTACCATGTACCCTTTTACCTTTCCTTATGATACCATGTACTCTTACCTTTCATCTTGATGCCATGTATTCATGCTTCTACACTCTTTTACTCATGTAAATTATACATTATACTACTGCTTGTTACGTTATATCTGTTCACTGAGCTCTAGTAGCTCAGCCGCGTTTCTTTTCCCGCGGCAGGTTTTAGTTGGAAGCTGGGTAAGAGTGAAGAGGCTTTGGACTTAGAAGACTTTGAGTAGAAGCCATTAGAAGAGATGTACTTATGGATTTGATAGGCAGCTTTTATTTTCCTTTGTAACCCTTTGTATTGCAAGATTTCATTTGTAACCTTTGAGAACCATTGTATTACTATTGATTGTATGCTTTGTTTGATCTGATATGGAGCCATTAGTGTGATACTTCTACCCTTGCCGGGTTGGGGTGTTACACCACCACCGTAATTTCCACCATTACCGTTACCACCATTACCGTTATCGCCGTTACCGTTACCACCGCTACCACTAGCACCACCACTACCACTAGCACCTCCACTACCACCAGCACCACCACTACCACTAGCACCTCCACTACCACCAGCACCACCACTACTAGTGCTCCTCCTGATCTCCTCAATGATACGGTTGGTCAAACCGGGAAGCAACGCATTAAGAGCACGCTGCACGGATGCGTCAACCTCAGCATCATGACGGGTGTTCACCATCTGAAAAGTCATAAACGAATCAAAAGACAAAACAAGCGTAAAGGGTCAAAATGGAAAGAAAGAGATCACGCCAAACGAAAAGCCTAGTGTCTACCCAATATCCTCACAGGTCATTTCTAAGGTTCTACAGGTCAAACCCAGTCTCTCTGATACCATAACTGTAACACCCCGACCCGCCAAGGTCAAGATATCACATTATGGTGTCATACAAAGCATACATAAACGCAAGTGGAAGTCTTTAATAAATAACTAGGCCTTGAACATCAAGTCTAGTATCAAAGATAATCCCAACGCATAATGGGTTAACCATACAAAACCAAAGTAAAATAATATTCGAAGTGCGGAAATAATGAAATGTCCGAAACAATGGACTACAAATGATAAACAAAATGGTCTCTCAATAATCTACTCTCTCATTCCCATGCCCGTCGCCCTGCTTATTACCTGCCGCATAAGAAAGAAAAACATGCGGCTGAGCTTAAAAAGCCCAGTGAACGGATATATACGAATAACAAATCATAAGGGTAAATAAGCATAAGCAACGAAGGAAAGAAAGATACGAAAGCATAATCATAAGTCATACGAATCAAAGCATATCAAAAGATAAGAGTGCATGAGAACTGAATAAGAACTGAATATAAGAACGAAATGGAAATAAAGAAAATGTCATATAAGGATGTGCCATAAGAACTCCATACAAAAATCCGTCAAATCATATCATATCATATCATAAAAGTGCACGAAGAGGGGAGACCTCTAAGTACCAAAAGTGTGAGAAGGAGTGTAAGGCACACACCACCTGGTCACCATAATCATACATACACATAAATCCTAGGATGCATCCATACGCTCCCATCAAAAGAATGTATGCCAGTACTAGACTGGTCACACACACGCATAAATGGCCAATAGTGATCACAAATAATACATACACATAAGGGGGAACGTCGTAGATCTATCACACCTCTACGAGAGTGTCATGCCTAGGGTGCCATCCTAGACATGGTCCTGGTACCTCCAGAACTAGTTAAGCTCAGGCACGGAATATCATATCATACCAAATCATAATCAAAGCATAGCAAGAGAAACGAAAGTGTATCTCAACAAATCATGGCAAACACATAATCATATCATAGCAGAGACATTTAAACAAATGTCAGAATGAATCATATAAGAATGGCAATCATACAATGAAAGCCAAGAATCAAACAAAAGGGAATCATAGCAGTCATCGGATCATACGAAATATCCCTACTGAAAAGGGAAAGCATATATGTACGAAGCAAAGTGTCTTAGAGTAAGACAGAATATCCGTACCTTAACGAAATACGCAAGCAAAGAAATGAAAAGCAAATCAAGCAGGAGATCACTCCCTCTTCACCCGATCTACAAATAATCATAATGGTACTTATAAGTTCATATAATCATAAGGTTTCATTTTAGTTCTCCTTCCATGTTAAGTAACTTTGATTATTAACATTCCCGTTTGTCCATTCAAAGTATTACAGATGATCGTATTCATAGTTTAGGGTTCATGATGTCTTTTACAAAAATCTAGGGTTCATAAAGTAGGTTTCCATGATTTAGGGTTTATTAGGCAATCATCATAAGTTTAGGGTTTAATATGAAATTCTCATAACTTTAGGGTGTAAAGTGTAATTACTATAAAGTTACAGGTGTTCACAAGTTAGGTCCATTAGTTTTAGCAATTAACCATTTAAACCCTTTAGTTTATAAAATAAACACAAACACCTTTTAATTTCCTTTTAAACCCGTAGCAGTCTTATATACATACGATTTTAATACGTTTCAATTAATTCATAAATCATATTAATACTTCGAAATAAAATCTATAAAAATTCACAAAGGTTCCTCAATGTCTTAAGTATTTTAGAGAAATTTTCCAGATTTTATTAAGTAGCATAGCTATGGATTAAAATTCACTTAAACCAACTTGTCCAGATTTTTGATTAATTTTACTATACGAAAAGTTATTAATTAAAAACCTTTTAAGAAAAATTCACAAAAATATAAAAAAATTCCAGAAAGTAATAGACATCCTAAAGATTACCCAGTTCAAAGGACACCTTCTAACTCGACAATTTTTGAAAATTAAAAATCATAAACCTGGACTAATTTTCCAGACTCACAAATCCGATCAGACACATGATTTTCTAAAAATCAAAAAGTAACCTTCCAAGCCTCTAAAAATTACAAAATAAATTTTCCCAGGTAGCCATGTTATTTATGTATGGTAATTGGGGTGAGATTGGTATCCTGATAGCAATTAGAAGTCACGAATTGTACGCTTTCAGATCGATTAAATTGGAGTGTATACCAATTAACGACCGGATAAAATCTAATTGATTCAAGTTTGTGAATGATTGTATGTTTGCAGTAATACGTGATCAAAATATGGTTGATCAGCCTTGTCTTTTCTCTGTACGAAATAGAGAATATATAAGACGGTTTATAGGGGTGGTTATTAGTACCTAATAACTGTAAAACAGTTATACTCTGCACTTGCAGCAGAAACCGTTCAGCAGGAACCGTTTGGCAGGAATAGTTCACTATCGGCAGGAACCAACAACTATCAGCAGAAACCATCTGCTATCAGCAGAAACCAAGCATTATCAGCAGAAACGAGCATCAACTTAATATGTTTTATTTGGTGAAAAAACAAATTCTAATGAATTTCTAACATAGCAATGCTATCAGCAGAAACCAAGCATTATCTGCCCCTTGGACCCTGCCAGGGGCTGCCGCCCCTTGGACCCTGCTTCTCTCAGGGGCATTGCCCCGAACCCCCACCAAGGGGGCTACGCCCCCTTGGAACCCCCGTTAGTCCAGTTAATATCCAAATAAGTGTCGACCCTTATTTGCATATTAAACTCAATCTATTTTACACTAAAATACCAACAAGCCATTTCATTGAAATTAGTTTTAGACTCTTTAAACACCAAAATATACGTTCACATCATTTAGTTACAGCCGGTTAAGGTCGAACAATTTTCCAGCTCAGAAGCAGTCATCACAGAAATATGTGTAATTTAGGGTTTTAGTCATTCTATTCATTAGTTCTTGACACCAACGATTTTAGGTGAGTCCATAACATATTTAGGTCAAATATCATGGGTCTTAACGTAATCAAAACAAATTAAAACCATCACACACACCAGGATCGAATTGCATATCATAGATTTTAGGGTTTTCTTTTTATGATTTTATGTGACATCTTTTGCACCATAATTTCGGCTAGAACAAAAAAACAAGAACAAGGATTGAGCAAAGACAACACGATACCCTTGTAGACCACGAAGAACACGAACACAAGATCAAAACACCACACGAATTGGGTCTTTTCTCCTCCTCCTTCCTTGGGTCGATTGGCAGCAGCAAATAGAAGGGAAGAACACATGATTTAGATTAGTTTTTGATTCACAAATTAGTATGGATTAACATTAGGATTATAGGGTTACCTTGTGATGATTGAGACACGAATTAAAACAAGATTCAAGGCTTCTTTGGTGGTTCTTTGGATCGTAGCAGCAGCACACACACAAAAAAAAACAGCCGAAGGTTTTTTTTTTTTTTTTTTTTTTGATGGAGGAATTAGGGTTGTTTGAAGAATCGGTATTATGGGATAAGTGAAGACCGAGATTTTGGTTTAGTGTATTTTAGGGAAGAATAAATCACATTATGGGCTTGCCAAATATCTAGCAATCATGCATTTGGACCTCCTTATGGGCAAGGGGGGAGGGGGGGGGGGCGGCACACATATAGCTTAGTATGTTCTTTTCTTTTTCTTTTTTTTTTTACCACATATGTTGTAATGTAAGGTTTTTAGTTAAATTGGAACTTAGGTTAAGTGGATTAACAATACTTGTATAGTTTTTATATGTTCTCAAAATTTTAAATTCGAGGGTATTTTTGTCATTCCGGATTATATTAGCTTCGGGGTTTTACCAAAATATCTTTCTATATCTTTCCAAATCTTGCAAAAAGATTTCCAAATCTAATATTTTGCTTAAGAATCTTTCCAAAATATTTTTTCATATCTTTCCAAAAGATTTCCAAATCCAATCTTTTGCTTGAGAATCTTTCCAAGATATTTCTTAAATCTACAAGATATTATAAATATATCCTAATGATGTAAGCAATGATGTCATGAACATTTTTCCATTTTAGTTCTTAAAATGTAACTAATGTAAATGTATATATGTAGGTCCTATGTATATACTAGTTTAACTAATATATGTATCATGTTAGTTTGACACCTAAAGTGTACTTATCCTATTAAACTTAGGAAACATGATGTACAAGTAAAAATACTTGTATATGCAAAGGTGTAAAATGAGGTTCTAAGTAGAATGATTAACCTCCTAACCGTATTTTAAACATTCTAAAAGGTTTGTCAAGGGTTTGATCATAATGCCACATAACAAACATGTACAAACCTGTGTTGTACCATACGGTGACTTGAGAAGTCGAGAGGTGTTGAATGTATGATGAGACAAAATAAGATTACAAGTAGCTTGTACATTTTACGTTATGTGCCAAGTTACATGTTTATCATCAATCAAAAAAAACGAGACTGCTTGCACTAACAGTCTCCCCAACGAGACTGCTTGCACTAACAATCTCTTCCTTTTTTATGATGACAAAATATGTAAACGTGATAGAAAGTAAAATGGAAAAAGTTACTTGTGTCCGTAATTACTTACTTTCTCCTTGTGTCCGTTTTTCCGTTTACACATTTTTGCTTTCTCCTTGTGTCCGTAATTACTTACTTTCTCCGTTTACACCTTTCTCCCCCTTTGTCGAAACAAAAAGGGTGTGTCCTTGGAGTTAACTTCATTTCTCCCCGAAATGGCGAGCTTGCATCATCCCTAGTGAAGTTAAATAGAATACTCCAATCTCCTATGGTTGTTGCATCCCCTAGGTTGTTAGCGGATCCATGGATCAAATTTAGATCCTTAACCTACATCAAGGTTAGTGGTGTGCAACTTAAATAGATATATGAAAAATGCATGATGAATGAAATGCATATAGCCAACGATACACATGGATAAGCCATGTTGGACTATCTTCTCCTTTTTGTCGAAACACAAAAGTGTGTCGAAGAATGAGAATTCTTAAGAATGCGAGCATGCTCCCCCTTGACTGTAGCTCCCCCTTAATCAATACTCCCCGTTGCTAGGGTACCAACGTATATGATCCAAGGATGAAGAATCCTACAAAATAAAGGTTAGTGTATGTGATATACAACAATGCGTGTATATGATGTATTCTATAAATGCTTGACGAAAGCTCTCCCTTGCTTTAGAGCGTCAAGATAAACCTACAAAACAAAAATTAGCAAAATAGAGACTATGTCTTAAGACATATGTGTCATATAGGACCAAGTGTATAGACGATGCAATAATAGTGCTTGATAAATATTCCTCCTGGTTTGAGGACATTAAGAAGCACCTACAATAAAAGACGACATTTAATCGATGCAAACTTCATCCTTAGATGAGTATGCTATATACGATCGAGCGTATATGTTGATGAACCTACAATGAAATGGTTAGTGCAATATATTTTATCTCAAAGAAAAATATGATGCAACATAACAATAATCTAATCACAAGCAACTTAAGTCAGAGAACTTATGATTATTTGGCAAACCTTGGCATTCCAATTGTGATATTGTGATTATCTAGTAAACCATGTTATAAAGTGTGTAATCTTCTAATAAGAATTACAATCACAAGAATATAATATGATAAAATTCAACAAAACAATGCCTATGAGGAGGATATGAAGTGGAGTTAAAGTGAGTGATGCTAGTGTTGGTGTTAGTTTACTAGTGATAACTAAAGGTTGATGCAAGTAGGTTTTTCGCTAATCCATGGGGTTGATGATTAGTGAAAGAGGTGATGGAAGGTGGTGGTTATAATGAAAGCAATGAATTCAGAAACTCTAATGTATAGCAAATGCTATAAGAGTATTGAAGATGGTTAAGGTTATGATATTATCATCTACCAAAGATGATGAATCATGCCATATTAAATGCTCGAATGGAAATAAGAGGAAGTGACGACAATGATCACTTAGGAATAGAAATTCCATATGCAACAATTAAAAATACTAGACACCTATATGCGGATGAAAATGACATCATATGATGAGAGTGTTGGTTGGACCAACGTGTTGAGAGTGATGGTTCTATTTGCACTGACAATGACGTGCTTGATATGTATCAAGAATGAAAAGGATGAGATCCTATGATGGTGTTCTAGACACTGAAGATGTTCTAGACAATTAAGTTGTGAGATTAAGGTGAAAATCCTAGACTCGTTGGTTAGGAGAAGGTTGTTTGGTTTCTGAATGGTTAAAAGCTGACCAGGTACCCGCGGATTGGGCGAAACCAAATTTTTGGTTCCGTCCTTCTTATCGAAGGGTGCCGTGAGACCAGAGTTGATTTGGTCACATTTCGTCATTTTTGATCAAACGAAGGTTCAAGCTAAGGTCTATTTACTTATAGCTACTGATTTGGTTTCACTAATCCTAGTCAAAGTCTAATGAGACTTAACGCTTCTCGTTTAAGAGGTTTGTCAAACACATGATGTGTTTTTCACTTGACGATGTACTGTGATGTTGAGCTAAGAAGGTTTGAGTAACTTGTGGTTTTGTGAACTGGTTTTAACTGAATGGTTTGAACCTACATGTCGGTATTTGGGGATGTAAGAAACATGACTACATGTTCTTTAATGCGAAAAGACAATTATGTGAATGAATTTCTCTCCCCCTTAATCGGTGGACATCCAATATAATGTGTGATGTATCAAATGAGGAATGACGATGAATGTTAGCAATGTTTTTGCTGATGTTGGTTAGCATACAAAGAACTTCATCCTTGATGTTACGTAGCTCTTCTCTATCAATGCGAGATGATCGCATGATGAGGTATGTGGTTTCCTTATGGGAGGTATGTTTTGTTAACTAAAAGATGATGGAAATGTTGTTAGGAAAGCGGAAGCAACAATACGATTTGGAGAGAGGTATATTGAAAGATACCTAAACACAAATTTCAAACCTCTAAAGCTTAATCCTATTAGCTTTAAACACTATATGCAAGTGAAAGGATCCCATAATCATAATACTAATCTAAGTATCAATTATGCAAAATAAGCATAACAAAGTAGGATAACAAATAATTTTTTATCAACCTATAAGACAAAGATGTTAAACAAAACACCATATTTGACTACTAGACTAAAACTTACCACATAGCATCAAGACAAATAATCTTAGCATGACATTGTTTAAGATACTACATTGTGAAATTGTTTTGAAGTTAGGATTAGTCACTTAAGCATACTTACCCATTAATTAACACAATGATCTTTGTGTAAAATAGAATGACTTCTAAATGTTCATCATACCAAAACCACTTTGACAAAGTGCACACATGGCAAACAAATATTGTGAAAGAGAAGTGAGACTACAGATTCATGCAAATCATTATGACATTTAGGAAGCATGCATCATTTAGACTATCCTACAAAAAAAAACTCAATGAATGTCAACTAAAGACAGGAGCTATCTAACACCATGTATTAACAATGACATATCGTGAGTTAACAAGAACCATGTTAATCTTGAGAAATATCATATAACAAGTATCATGCAAATCATGTTAACATCTAGTAGCATGAAACTTATATAAGCATGTAGACAAAACCTTTCGAAGGTTTACACATTTGACTATCAATCAAATGATAACGTCCAGACATTTAAACATATCAAACACATAACATGTATGTAACCACCCGTAATTTTCTGAATATATTTTTAAACGAGACTTTCCCTGTTTCTCATAAACGGATCCTTTCTGAACTTATTTGGTTTGAAAACGTGAAATTTATCTCGCGAAACATGAAATTGGTGCACAACGCGTACTGGCACAACCGACGATTTGTTTTGATTATTTTATTATTCGTGAGGAACGAGGCGTATGAATAGTCGTTCTTAATGGAAAAACTATTTTAAAATTTATGGAATAACTTTCGAATGCTCGGGAAATATTTATAACGCGATTTATTTGCCTCGGTTGCTTATCGTTAAAAATATGGGAAGATTGACACAATTAGTCCCTGAGGGCGCGTTAGGGTTTGTCCTTAGTCCTACCCTCACCCTATAAATACCTTGTTATAAAAATTTTAGGGTTAAAACCCCTTCCTCCCCTCTTTCCCTGCTTCTACAGTCGCACCACACTTTCTTTTATTTTTCCGGCCACGAATCAGGCCACTTGAGCCACACCGCCGGCCACACAACCTCACCGCCACCACCATTGTACTCATCTCGATCTTCCCAACCTTTCTACGTAGCACACGCGCCACAAAAACTTACACAATTACCTTTACGCTCCTTTACCGCCGCATACAACCATCACCACCATTAAAAACATCACATCTTCCACTCTATCCTTGATGTTTTGAAGTCGTTTGAGGGACAACCCGTGAGTTCCAGCCACCACAGCCGCCGCTTTCCCCCTCCTCTCTCTCTTTCTCGACATGGTAACTCGAGAAAACATTGTTATTTATTTATTTTCTCTTGAAACTGATTATAGTTATTGTTTTTGGATAACCAAGTTGTGTTGATTTGTTTTTGTTTTCGTGGATTAAAAACTAACTATGAAATGAGGTTATTAGTTTTTGTCATTAAAAACCGGATACAAATCGTTTTGTAACCGAATCGTGTGGTTGTTTGTCACGACTAGTTCGAAGCCGAGACCAAGTGGTCTCGGCGAGGTGAGAAAATCTGTTTCCAAAGATATAGGAATTACTGTGGTGGATTTAGAAGTGGATAGTATTAGTTGCTGGTCATGAGTTAAAAATCGTAGGGTGTGTTTGGTTTTGGTTGTGATACGAGTCGATTCGAACCCGGTTCCGTCTAATGATTGGTTTATGCTTTGATTGTTCCGATTGATGTTGTTTCAGTCACGAGTCGGGTCTAGTTATATCCAACTAGAGTTCGAGTCGTGACCCTTGGTCACAAATCTGGTATATATTTCATTTGGCCTCAGTTTGGATTAAGTCACGGGTTTGATTTGTTTATGGCGTTAGTGTGTAAGCCGAGGTGTTTAACGTGGTTCGTTTTGTTGTTTGGCTAACTTTATTTTTGATGTGGATGATAAGAATTAAAACTAATACACTTTGATTATTGAGTTTACAAAACTAACAGGATTTATTGGTTTGATACTTGTGACGATTAGTATGTTTCGGATTATATAGAAGTCGTTACTTGGATTTGAATACGGATTTTGATTATTATACTTGGACGTTTGGACAATTGTGAATCGTTATCGGACTTACGATAATAGATGGAGGACTTATTGAACATTTTGGGAATTGTGACGACGTAATATATCAAACTCGAATAGAATTTAATATATTAGACTCGGACCAGACAAAAAATCTTCAATAAAACCAAAAACTAATATTTTACACGAATCATAACGAGACATAAAACCTGTAAAATATTGTATTTACAAACTTGGTTAATTTAAGTCACGACGACTTAAGAAAAACCGATTTTTATTAGTTAAACTCATTTCTATTTATAAAACGTTTATGTTTTATACAAGTTATTTGGGATAACGGGGTAAAGGTCGAAACGTACAAACTGAGTTATTTTATTTGAGGTGTTTGTTTGTCGTAAACTTCTAGAGTTGTCTTCCTTGGTTTGAGTTCTCGTCAGTATTCCCTCGAGTTTGTTGATGTCTCTTCCCTTTTTGGCGTGAGTTATCTGTCGAGTCTATGTTTTCCTACCACACCACATGAAACGTTGAAACTGAGCTTTTGATAAGTTTTGAAAACTGAGTAATCCACGAAAACTACGACACATTGTCTTTTATAGACTTTATTATTGTGCAAGCCGTATTTTGAGATAATCGTATACGTATTAGGTTGTACCGATCCTCGACCGTTTTGTACCGTCGTGCTTGTACCTCCGTGTACCCTCGTGTCGTATGTTTTGAGAACGTTGTAATATGCTCTAGATGCCAATCGTGTCAGTTGTGATCTTGCATTTCTGAGGCTAAGGTGAGTTCATGGCCCCTACTTTTACCGGTTTTATAACTATTTTTGGGGATAATACATGCACAGTTCTACTTAAACTCAATACTGGTTTTACTTGAAACGTGAATTGCTTTCTCCAACGTACTGTTTGGCTGATATATCTGACCTGGTTACTTGAATGCGTTATGTGTTTACCTGTTTATTGATTAATGGGGCCTGAAACTATTATGATACTGTTACGCGAGCTGGCTATGGTTATTATATACAAGGGCTTGTTGTGCCTAACTAAATACTAGGGAATTTGTGCCTATTACCAAGGGCTCCTAAGCCTATAAACTGCTATAGTGTGCACCTATAGGGAATTGTTATTGTGATTTGACTTTTGTGACTTAGCCAGCGTAACAGTTAAACTTGCGTGACACTATATGAGTGTAGTACCTGTATGATTGATTTTGGTTTGCGATGTTTGACTATGTTATTACTTGAGGATTTGGTACTAGAACTATGACTTAGGCAGTGTTAGCCTACGTTGGACTTGACTTGTTTGCGAACGATGATTTGAACTTGAAAACCTTTTGGTTCAACCATATTGTTTTAAACTAAAACCTATGAACTCACCAGCGTAAGCTGACCCTTTTAGCATGTATTTTCAGGTTTTAGATGATACCTTATTTCTGGAGGCGCTTGGCAAGAGGCATGGTCATAGACGACTCTGATATTTATATTTGGGACTGCTTTAATCGTTTTGGGCCTTACTTCCGCACTATTTTCAGATGATGTAAACTTAACGTTTTAATAATGAAACTTTCTTCTAAACGGTTAAGGTAAAACCATTCTTTGTACCTTGTGTTGTGATACCAATTGAGTAGCGCCCCAGTGACATGTTTGCTTCCGCTGGACTCGATTTTCGAGGTGTTACAGATTGGTATCAGAGCCTAGGTTATAGAGAACTGGGTTTGTTTTCAAAAACCTGGACTATAACCGCTTTCATGAAAACTTAACCCTATGACCGACACGTGCCTGCCTACCAAGCTGATGCCTCGCGTATGATTTTGTTTGAGGACATGATTGATGAGACGAGATAATTGATGATATATTTGATGAGATGTTCATGGCATATTTGACGAGTTGTTTGATGAGGTGCTTGATTATATATTTTTTTGAGATGTGTGCTTGACTCTTGGATATTTTATATCCGCTCGTTTTAACTATTCACTATAAGCATTTTCATATGCTTATGCACGCACCGAATCTGTCACAGAGTTACGCTATTTCCTTGCGTAATCTCACTATTGAATGTCGAGTTTGTACACTTGTCGTGGTTTTGGGAATGATTTTGGATGTAATGGACATACTACTAGTATAACTAGGCTTAGTATTCCAAAAATTCATTGAACCTCGGGTGAATATAGACTGATCACCTATATTCAACCAGGGACAGTGGGACATAGCCTGATCACCTATGTCCGACTCAGAGGTGAATTTTGCAATACTCAGAGTAGTTATAATGGAATTATGTTCGGGTTGATTTTGATTTTGGAAATGGTAAAATTTTGCGTGTGTACACGGACATGGAATCTTACTTCCACACACACTACACACTGGCATCCCAACACCGCATGAACCGTAATGCCCTTGGCATCACTATACGTCTCCATTATATGGAAATCCTGTTTGCCGCCGTCTGGCCGTATTTTGCATCGGGTCGAGTTAGATCCGATTGGCACCGTTTGAATCCGAGTTACTTAATTGTAACCCCTTAAGAGCGCTATAAGCCGTCCGAGCTTACTGGAACGTTTAGATTCGATTTCGACCATGTTTGGTTTTGAATTTTGGCTACGTTTGGAATTGAGTTTGGCCACGTTTGGATTCGATTTTATCTACGCTTATGTTTGATTTTGACTACGTTTCGATTCGATATTGACTATGTCTGGATTAGTCTTGATCCTGATTTAATTCGAGTTATTTGATTTTATGAATTTGGACGTCATCCTGGATTTTGGATTTGTCATTCGGCTTGTTTTGTTGTGGCTTTGTTACAGTCACCTCTACTCTAAGCCTTGTGCTCAATCGATGATATTCATTTCTCCAACCGATATTGTTCAATCAAAGCTGTTCAATCAATGTTGTACCTTCCATTTTGAGTACTATGTACACTGCTGATCCAATCAACTGATTGCCAGTAGCAATCAACACTTTTCCTCGGAGTTGTACTCTGAACTCGTTAAACTCTCTATTTAGTAGAGATTCCACGCCCAGCAGTAATCTTGAGACGTTAAGGAGTAACTGAAACCGCGATTCCTTAGGACAACCACTTAGCTTTTCACTCGTCCCTCGGAAGTACCAGTGATCCTTGCTACCTTCTTATCGGTTGATAAACTATATCATAGACGAAACCTTGGAGGTAAATCCCGCGCCGCTACCAGAGTAATTGTTGATAATCCTACTTAATCTACTCACCTTCTACTAATCAATGAAACGACAGTATGGGCAAACTTGCTCGTCCATACTCATATGAAATCATTACCCGGTATAGAGTGTCGACTCTTACCATCCTCTGATCAGGATAGTTGTTCCACATCAAATTCCCGGCAATCACTCCAAAGAGCCATGAGAACGGATTTGGAGATGAATACTGGGTATCATCTCCAGCATGATGGCCAAAGTGGAAAAATCATACAAGTGTTGGAGGGCATGTTGTGTTCCTGCGTAATTTGGCGATAGTTGGTATCGACACCTCCTGTTGGCCAAATTCTCTTATAACGATACTTACGACTCCAGTATTTCGACGACACCATATGAGCCACTTTATGGCCGCAAGTGCCGATCGCCGGCTTGATGGGTAGAATTTGGGATACCCAACTCACTGACCCCGAACTTGTTCACGAGACAACCGAGAAAATCGCTCAGATCAGAACCGAGCTGCAGGCTGCTCACGAGTCGTCAGAACAGTTATGCTGGCAAATGACGTAAACCCCTTGAATTCCCAGTCAAAGTCTAGACTATGCTCAAAACTCCACCACGAGAAGGTGTGACACGTTTGGTAAACGGGGAAAGCTTAATCCTCGCTGTATTGATCATTTTGAAATCCTTACTAGGGTTGGACCGGTAGCATACAGACTTGAGCTACCGTCAGGACTCAGCAGTGTCCGCAACGTTTTTATGTGTATTGTGAAGAAATGACTTTGCCAATGAGGCAACCGCTATTCCTCCGGGACAGATCCAGATTGATGAATGTTTAAACCTTCTTGAGAAACCTATCAAAATCATGAACCGTGAAATTGAACGACTTTAGTAAAGTCGTATCCCTATCGAAAAAGTCCATCAAAGCTCGCTAAAAGGTCATGAATTTACGTGAGAACGTGACGATGAATCCTCGTGTGTATATACTCATCCCTTTCCAACCGTAACGAGTAACTTGAATTGAATCGCGAGGACGCGATTCTGTTTAAGGAGGTGAGACTGTAACCACCCGTAATTTTCCGAATATATTTTTATACGAGACTTTCCCTGTTTCTCATCAACGGATCCTTTCTGAACTTATTTGGTTTGAAAACGTGAAATTTATCTCGCGAAATGTGAAATTGGTACACAACGCGTACTGGCACAACCGACGATTTGTTTTGATTATTTTATTATTCGTGAGGAACGAGGCGTATGAATAGTCGTTCTTGATGGAAAAACGATTTTAAAATTTATGGAATAAATTTCGGATGCTCGGGAAATATTTATAACGCGATTTATTTGCCTCGGTTGCTTATCGTTAAAAATATGGGAAGATTGACACAATTAGTCCCTGAGGGCGCGTTAGGGTTTGTCCTTAGTCCTACCCTCACCCTATAAATACCTTGTTATAAAAATTTTAGGGTTAAAAACCCCTTCCTCCCCTCTTTCCCTGCTTCTACAGCCGCACCTCACTCTCTTTTATTTTTCCGGCCACGAATCCGGCCACCTGAGCCACACCGCCGGCCACACAACCTCACCGCCACCACCATTGTACTCATCTCGATCTTCCCGACCTTTCTACGTAGCACACGCGCCACAAAAACTTACACCATTACCTTTACGCTCCTTTACCGCCGCATACAACCATCACCACCATTAAAAACATCACATCTTCCACTCTATCCTTGATGTTTTGAAGTCGTTTGAGGGACAACCCGTGAGTTCCAGCCACCACAGTCGCCGCTTTCCCCCTCCTCTCTCTCTTTCTCGACATGGTAACTCGAGAAAACATTGTTATTTATTTATTTTCTCTTGAAACCGATTATAGTTATTGTTTTTGGATAACCAAGTTGTGTCGATTTGTTTTTGTTTTCGTGGATTAAAAACTAACTATGAAATGAGGTTATTAGTTTTTGTTATTAAAAACCGAATATAAATCTGTTTTGGAACCTAATCGTGTGGTTGTTTGTCACGACTAGTTCGAAGCCGAGACCAAGTGGTCTCGGCGAGGTGAGAAAATCTGTTTCCAAAGATATAGGAATTACTGTGGTGGATTTAGAAGTGGATAGTATTAGTTGCTGGTCATGAGTTAAAAATCGTAGGGTGTGATTGGTTTTGGTTGTGATACGAGTCGAGTCGAATCCGGTTCCGTCTAATGATTTGTTTATGCTTTGATTGTTCCGATTGATGTTGTTTCAGTCACGAGTCGAGTCTAGTTATATCCAACTAGAGTTCGAGTCATGACCCTTGGTCACAAATCTGGTATATATTTCATTTGGCCTCAGTTTGGATTAAGTCACGGGTTTGATTTTTTTATGGCGTTAGTGTGTAAGCCGAGGTGTTTAACGTGGTTCGTTTTGTTGTTTGGCTAACTTTATTTTTGATGTGGATGATAAGAATTAAAACTAATACACTTTGATTATTGAGTTTACAAAACTAACAGGATTTATTGGTTTGATACTTGTGACGATTTGTACGTTTCGGATTATATAGAAATCGTTACTTGGATTTGAATACGGTTAGATTATTATACTTGGACGTTTGGACAATTGTGAATCGTTATCGGACTTACGATAATAGATTGCGGACTTATTGAACATTTTGGGAATTGTGATGACGTAATATATTAAACTCGAATAGAATTTAATATATTAGACTCGGACCAGACACAAAATCTTCAATAAAACCAAAAACTAATATTTTACACGAATCATAACGAGACATAAAACCTGTAAAATATTGTATTTACAAACTTGGTTTATTTAAGTCACGACGACTTAAGAAAAACTGATTATTATTAATTAAACGCATTTCTATTTATAAAACGTTTATGTTTTATACAAGTTATTTGGGATAACGGGGTAAAGGTCGAAACGTACAAACTGAGTTATTTTATTTGAGGTGTTTGTTTGTCGTAAACTTCTAGAGTTGTCTTCCTTGGTTTGAGTTCTCGTCAGTATTCCCTCGAGTTTGTTGATGTCTCTTCCCTTTTTGGTGTGAGTTGTCTGTCGAGTCTAAGTTTTCCTACCGCACCACACGAAACGTTGAAACTGAGCTTTTGATAAGTTATGAAAACTGAGTAATCCACGAAAACTACGACACATTGTCTTTTATAGACTTTATTATTGTGAGAGCCGTATTTTGAGATAATCGTATACGTATTAGGTTGTGCCGATCCTCGACCGTTGTGTACCGTCATGCTTGTACCTCCGTGTACCCTCGTGCCGTATGTTTTGAGAACGTTGTAAAATGCTATAGATGCCAGTCGTGTCAGTTGTGATCTTGCATTTCTGTGGCTTAGGTGAGTTCATGGCCCCTACTTTTACCGGTTTTATAACTATTTTTGGGGGATAATACATGCACAGTTCTACTTAAACTCAATACTGGTTTTACTTGAAACGTGAATTGCTTTCTCCAACGTACTGTTTGGCTGATATATCTGACCTAGTTACTTGAATGCGTTATGTGTTTACCTGTTTATTGATTGATGGGGCCTGAAACTGTTATGATACTGTTACGCGAGCTGGCTATAGTTATTATATACAAGGGCTTGTTGTGCCTAACTAAATACTAGGGCATTTGTGCCTATTACCAAGGGCTCCTAACCCTATAAACTGCTATAGTGTGCACCTATAGGGAATTGTTATTGTGATTTGACTTTTGTGACTTAGCCAGCGTAACAGTTAAACTTGCATGACACTATATGAGTGTAGTACCTATATGATTGATTTTGGTTTGCGATGTTTGACTATGTTATTACTTGAGGATTTGGTACTAGAACTATGACTTAGGCAGTGTTAGCCTACGTTGGACTTGACTTGTTTGCGAACGATGATTTGAACTTGAAAACCTTTTGGTTCAACCATATTGTTTTAAACTAAAACCTATGAACTCACCAGCGTAAGCTGACCCTTTTAGCATGTATTTTCAGGTTTTAGATGATACCTTATTTCTGGAGGCGCTTGGCAAGAGGCATGGTCATAGACGACTCTGATATTTATATTTAGGACCGCTTTAATCGTTTTGGGCCTTACTTCCGCACTATTTTCAGATGATGTAAACTTAACGTTTTAATAATGAAACTTTCTTCTAAACGGTTAAGGTAAAACCGTTCTTTGTACCTTGTGTTGTGATACCAATTGAGTAGCGCCCCAGTGACATGTTTGCTTCCGCTGGACCCGATTTTCGGGGTGTTACACACATAACATGTAATCAACACATTGTTAGGAAATTAAGCTATAGCAGTTAGTACTGTTGAAGATGAAAGTTAGTACTGCTGAAGAGTTTTGAAGACATAAGCAGTTAGTACTGTTGAATGAAGAAGTTTGTACTGTTTATGATAAAACCGTGTGAAGATAATTATAGAAAAGATTTAATGTATATCTTATAATGTTAGGTTGATAGTTATCTTGTGAAGGAATCCTTAGTCTATAAAAGGATTACCTAGTTTAAAGTTTTGGTACAGAAGTTTTACGATTGTATTAAGTATTGTTTTGTTAAGATTCAAGGTTGTAAACCCTAGTGATAGGAGATCACTCGTATTATTTATTAATAATATTGAATCGTTGAAGTTGAAGTATATTGTTCATTGTTCATTCTTTGTTGATTCGTTAATACAAAACACAAACAAATAAATCTTCTAAGTGCTAGCTAGTAAATTCCGCTTGCTAGACTAGACATCATTCAAAGTATTCATCTAACACAAGGAGTGTGTGTAGATCCGGTCAAGTGGTATCAGAGCTAGGTTTACTGATACTTTGGTTTAGAAGATCCAGACGAATTTGTTCAAGAAAAGATGGACATGGAGACAACAACAAGTCAGACTAATATTGCTGCTAAGCTTCCAATGCTTAAGCCCAATGAGTTCGATATGTGGCGATTAAGAATTGAGCAGTTCTTCCAAGTTCAAGATTATACTCTTTGGGAGATCATTGAAGAAGGAAACTCCTTTTCACCCGTATCAACAAAAACTGTTGTTGAAGGTAAATCTGAGACTACAGTGCAGACAAAGCCAACCACTACTGAAGAGAATGAAAGGCACAAGAATGATGTTAAGGCTAGAAGTTTGCTTCTGATGACTATTCCCAATGACCAGTTGTTGAAGTTTAGCAAGTTTAAGTGTGCTAAAACCCTTTTTGAAGCTATTGTTGCAAGATATGGTGGGAACGAAGCCACCAAGAAATCTCAGAAGACTCTTCTCAAGCAACAGTTTGATAATTTTTCAGCAACAAGCAACGAGTCACTAGATCATATGTTTAATAGACTTCAAAAACTAGTGAGTCAATTGGCTGTTCTAGGAATTGAGATGCCTCAGGAAGATCTCAACTCCAAATTTCTGAGGATTCTACCAGCTGAATGGGCTATGCATGTGGTTGTATGGAAAAACAAGCCTGATATAGATTCCATGAGCTTAATGGATCTCTATAGCAACTTCAAGATAGTTGAACATGATATTAAGAAGTCTGCTAGCTCTAGCTCAAGCTCAAGCTCAGGGAATTTGGCCTTTGTATCAACTCCCAGTACCTCAAATCCAGATGAAGAAGTGCAAGTTGCTGGAGCAGTTGGTACTGCTAGTGCAAACCTTGGTACTGCTAGCACCTCAAGCAGTACTAGTGGACTTTTGAATGAAGATACTTATTGTGCTTTCTTGACTACTCAGCACAATGGAAGTATGTTGACTCATTCAGATCTTCAAGAGATTGATGAAGATGATATTGAAGAGATGGATATCAAGTGGCAGATCTCTCTTCTCAGCTTGAGAGCTAGGAGATTTTTGAAGAAGACTGGCAACAAGATTGTCATAAACAACAATGATGTTGCAAGGTATGACAAGTCCAAGATTGAGTGTTTCAACTGCCACAAGAAAGGTCATTATTCAAGGGAGTGTAGATTGCCAAGCCAACAAGATGGAAAGAGCAGAGGATATGGAAACAAGTCAAGGGTTGTAGAGGTTACTGATTCAAGCTCAAAAGCCATGGTTGCCATTGATGGCTTAGGATTTGACTGGAGCTACATTGCAGAGGAGGAAGCAGAAGCATCTATAGAGGTTGCTCTCATGGCATTTTCAGATTCTGAGGTACAAGTTTCAAAATGTTCTAAATCTTGTGAAGCTTTAAAAGATCTAGAAACACTTAAGAAAAGATATGAGGATCAGAGAAAAGAGCTAGTCGAAACCGCTTTTAACTTAGCAAATCATAAGAGGGCTTTAGCTGTGTTAGAAGAATAAATTGTTCATTATAAGAGTAATGAGTCAAAGTTTTCTGATGATATGATTATTGTTAAGATAGACTTAATGTTTAGAGAGAATGAAATTACTGTGTTGAAACATGAGCTAGAACAGGTTAAGAAAGCAAAGGAGAACATTCAAATGACTGTTGACACTCTAGAATTTGCAACTCAGGGTGTTAGTAAGATTGTTGAGTGTCAGATCCTTAATAAAGCTAAGTCAGGCCTAGGTTATAAGTCAGTTCCACCTCCCTATAGAGGAATTCCAACACCTCCAGGCATAGACTTAGAACACACAGGACTACCTGAATTTCAACTACCTGAGCTTAAATATGGTCCTCAACCTAAAGAAAGTGTAGTTGATAAACCTGTGTATGAGAGTGCTAGTGATAAATCACTATCTGAGGACAAGGTATCTTCTGATAGGTCCTCAGCTAAGGACTCAGATGCTCCAACCATTGAGGAATGGACTTCTGATGATGAGGATGATCAGGCTGTGGTTAAGCCTGTTAGTGCTAAAGTGGAGGAACCAAAAGTTCCAAAGATGGTTAAACCTGAGACTGTTAGGCTTAGATCAAATGCTAAACCTTTTAGACCAATAGTTAGGTATGCAAAAATGTATAGAACCACAAACAAGCCAAGAGGTAATCAAAGGAACTGGAATGACCTCAAATCTCACCAATTAGGGGATGATTTTGTCTGCTATAGGAAAGCTTGTTACTCGTGTGGTAGTTTTGACCATCTTGCAGCCTTTTGTGATAAGTGGGTAAATAGGTAATCAAATCCTAGGGTGAACACTGTTAGACCTCCCTCTCACCCAACAAACACTAGAATGATACCTAGATCTGTTTTTTTAAGGTCTGGACCCAAAGCAGTTTATACTGCTAGACCAGCAGTTCAAACTGTCAGACCTATTAGATCTGCTAACCCAAGGCCAACAGTTCAAGGTGCAAAAATGTTTTCCAAATCAGCACCAACAACTGTTAAAAGACCATTTCAAAACAGACAAGTAGTGAAAAACCAAGTCTGGAAACCTAAGGTAACAACTACTGATGACGTATAGTCCGCATTCGGGTCACGAACCCGACCAATGGACGCTACCAATACTAAAGCCCATCACGAATGGGCTCAAGCCCATCACGAATGGGCTATCACGATAACGGTTTGGGCTCACGATGGCCCAAACCCAAAGTTATTTATGGTTTTTATAAGATATCTCTTATTTATGGGATATGTATCAAATAACCGACCAATGCGGGATACGCTGAGGAGTGAGGAACACGAAACCAACTAGGGTTTCGTGTGTATATAAAGAATCTCTCGACTCTCATTAAAGGTACGATTTACAACCCTAACTCTTCAACTAAACCCTAAAACCGATTACTTACTCTCACGCCGGAGGATAATCGTGGGAAACAATCCCACGATAAGCCTAACGGTGTCTTTTTGTTTTCTTAGTGCGCAGGTCTCAAGCATTAAGATCTAATTGGTACGGAAACAAGGAACGCCCAACTTTTGTATCAACAAGTGGCGCCATCCGTGGGACCATACACTAAGAACTCTACGAAGAACTAGAATGACGAAGCATGGAAACCCAAATCAGCGGACTCCGCAGACAAAGAAAACGCATGATGACCTACAAGGTAAGAAGCAGCAAACTGATGCAGCCACTAAGCAGGCCTCTGGGACAACCAGTGCGCCCAAAAGCCTAGGATCTTACTCAGATCTGGCTTTTACTCCAGTAGAACCGGTCACAAGGGCTACCCAGGCTACTACAACAACCACTAGCGCGGTAGATTTACAGCGCACTCCTTTCACTATGCTAGAATTAAACGTTACTGAGCCGCCAAATGTGCCTATCCGAAACAAGGGTCCTGAATTGGAAACAGACATCCTCGCGCTAGAAGGAGTCGCGCCTGAACTAGCGCCAAGTGATTTTGTATCCCAAAACTACGAGACCTTGGTTGCGCTGATGCGAGAGGAAGCAAAAAAGAGGTCAAGTCAGAGTCTGCACGCCAGACTCAACTTTGACCCTGAGCATGAAGCATCCCCACTGCGTTACCAAAAGGAAAGGCGCGAGAAGGGTGGCCGCTGACACCCAGTGTTCACTAGGATAGGAAGGAAAGTTGTGGACGATGAAGCAGCCGACTTGGAGTCTCTGGAGGAGCATGAAGATGATGAACGGCGCACCAATATCCACGCTAGACTTGGCAGTCGCAGGATCCACGATAGACTTAGGCGACGATGCTCCCCAAGCGAAAGCCCTTCAAGCTCGGACTCCGAGGATAGCCGACGTAAGCGCTGCAAAAGGGTAAGCTCATCCTCAAGTGACTCCTCGGACAACGAGGACAAAGAAACAGGACACTGGAAGTCCAGGGGAAGATCCCGCGACTGGGAGAACGAAGATATGTCTCGTCCCTGGCGCCGCCAAAAGGTTGACGCATTCACTCGGCGCATCAGTGATTTTTCAGAAGATAAAAAAAGGTGCATGCCCGCTAATGTTAAGACTTATGATGGGACAGGTGATCCTGATGACCACCTAAAAATTTTCGAATCAGCAGCAACCATCGAAAATTGGCCACAACCTGTGTGGTGCCACATGTTTAACTCTACTTTAGTGGGGAATGCGCGAAACTGGTTCAGTAAGCTTCCACGTATAAGCATCAATGGGTTTGAAGAGTTGCGAAAGGGTGTTTCGTTTGAACTTTACTCAAAGGAAGAAGTGCGCTAAGAACCCTGTCAAACTCGCTAGAGTAAAACAACGCCAAGGGGAATCCACAAGCGCTTTTATGGAGCGCTATAAGGATGAATGCATACATGTCAAGGCATGCCCCAAAATACTAAAGATCTCAGGGTTTATGAACGGAATCAATAACCCAAACCTTATCAAAAAGTTAAATGATAGGGTTCCCCAAACCTTTGATGAACTCATGAAGCGCACGAGGTCCTTCATTCAAGGAGAAGCCGCCGCTGCGGATAGCAAGAAAGGCTACTCAAACAATAGGTCCCAAGAAGAGCCAAGGAGACAATCCAATGACCAGAGTAGCAATCGTAACAAAAGCTATCGCAGTCAAGGGGGCAGACGGGGAAACGACAAGTATACCCCACTAACGAAGACTCCAAAGGAGATATTCGCAACGGAAGGCGCGAACTTTCCGAGACCACCACCGATGCGCACCCCAGAAGATCGGCGCGTAGGGAACGGGTACTGCGAGTATCATGCACAGAAGGGCCACACTACCAATGAGTGTGTCCAATTGCGCCAATTAATTGATAAGCTAGTAAAAGAAGGCAGATTGGACCATTTAGTTAAGAACATTAAGGATGGGAAAGATAAACAGAAACCTGGGGCAAGAAAGAAGCGCCTAAGGACAAGGCTGACACAATCTTCATGATACAATCATGGCAGCGAAAGACTAGGCAAAAGGTCAGCCAGAAATTTTCTCATGGAAGCGAAATCTCTTTTCCCACCTTGGCTGCGGACAACGCAGTGGCAGAACCACTCACCATTGAGATAAATGCGGGGGGTCACGATATCCACCGCATGTATGTTGATGGAGGGGCATCAGCGGATATAATGTATGAGCATTGTTTCAAGAGATTGCGCCCTGAGATACAAAGACAGTTAAGCCCAGCCACGACTGCGCTTACTGGCTTTACAGGAGAAAAGATATGGCCCATGGGGCAACTGCGACTACTAGTCGCTGTTGGTAATAAGGAACACTCCACGATAGCCTGGATGAATTTTATGGTGATCAGATCTCCTTCACCATACAATGGCATTATTGGAAGACCAGGAATTTCGGCAATGCGCGCAGTACCGTCCACAGCACATGGAATGCTCAAATTCCCGGTAGAAGGCGGCATTGTCACCATCTACAACAGTGCTGCGCCACCAGGAGAGTGTAATACGATTACATGCAAGACGACGCACACCCCAGAACAGAGCGCAGCTAAAGTACCAAATCTGAAGGTGGCAATTCATCCTGAGTATCCGGAACAAGAAGTATCGATCGGGGGATCGCTGTCTGATAAAGGCAGAGCGGCTGTGTGCGCACTCTTGCAAAAGAATCTGGATATCTTCGCATGGGAACCAAAGCACATGACTGGTGTGCCACGCTCGATTGCAGAACACAAGCTAAAAATCCGACAAGGATATTCCCCAGTAAGGCAGAAAAAGCGCGGCCAGGCTCCAGAGCACGCAAAAGCCATTCTGGAAGAAGTACACAAACTTGTGGACGCTGGCATCAGGCGAGAAGTCTATTACCATGAGTGGCTCTCCAATCCAGTAATGGTAAAGAAGAGCGATGGTAGTTGGCGGATGTGTGTGGACTTCACTGACCTTAATAAAGCATGTCCACAGGACTGCTACCCACTACCAGAGATAGACTGGAAGGTGAAATCTTTGTGCGGATATCCCTTTAAATGTTTCTCAGATGCATACAAAGGGTACCACCAAATCCAAATGGCTAAGGAAGACGAGGAAAAAACAGCCTTCCACACAAGCCAAGGCGTCTTTTGTTATACAAAGATGCCTTTTGGCCTGAAGAATGCGGGCGCCACCTACCAGCGACTGGTAGATAATGCATTTGAAAAGCAAGTGGGCCGCAACCTAGAGGTCTATGTGGACGACCTTGTCATAAAAAGCCATACTGAAGACGAAGTGGTGCGCGACATTGAAGAAACATTTAGAACACTACGAAAGATCAACATGAAGTTGAATCCTAAGAAATGCACTTTTGGCGCTACAGAAGGCATGTTCCTAGGATATTTGATAGAACCAGATGGCATTAAGCCATGCCCAGAAAAAACAGAGGCTGTCATCCAACTTCCTTCACCGCGCACGTTGAAAGAAGTTCAGTCTCTGAATGGAAAGCTAGCCGGTTTGAACAGATTCCTGTCCAAATCAGCGGATAAGTCACTTCCTCTCTTTAAAACGCTCAAGAAGTGTACGAAAAAGGGAGACTTTTGTTGGACTGCAGAAGCGGAAGAAGCTTTCACACAGCTTAAGCAACATATAGCAGCGCTTCCCAAGCTAGTCGCACCCCGACCAGGGGAGGAGTTAATTGTCTATTTGTCTGCGACTCATGGAGCAGTCAGCGCGGTGCTACTGACAGATAGGAACTCCGTCCAAACACCGGTATATTTTGTGAGCAAAGCACTCAAGAAGACAGAGATTAACTACAGCCCAATGGAGAAGTTGGTCTTGGCGTTAGTATTCGCCGCCAAAAGACTGCGTAGATACTTTCAAGTGCACCCAATAGCGGTGATCACAGACCAACCTATCAAGTAAGTTATCTCTAAACCTGACGCATCGGGGCGATTACAAAAATGGAGTGTGCTGCTAGGCGAGTATAACATCTCTTACAGACCACGCACTGCGGTTAAAGGGCAAATACTAGCAGACTTCATCATCGAAAAACCAGATACCGATGACGCACCTCCATCGAGCAAGGTAGAACTACAAGAACCATGGGTCCTGTTCACGGATGGATCTTCATGCGTGGATGGGTCGGGCGCTGGCCTTATTCTCACTAATCCAGAAGGAATGGAATTCACTTACGCACTGCACTTTGAATTCACAGCCACGAACAACGAGGCAGAATATGAAGCCCTAATCGCCGGATTACGCATTGCAAGTCGAATGGGTGTACGTAACCTAGAAGCAAATGTGGACTCCCGATTAGTAGCCAACCATGTGTTGGGCGAATATGTGGCTAAAGAGGATAACATGGTTCAATACCTCGACAAGACCAAGTCACTAATCCAAGGCTTTGACAGGTTTACCATTAAACAAGTTCCTAAAGGTGAAAATAAGAAAGCGGATGCGCTAAGCAAGATCGCATCTACAAGCTTTGCGCACCTGTCAAAACAAGTGTTGGTGGAGATTCTAAAAAACAAATCCATCTCGGAGATGGAGGTATCCACGGTGATAGAAGAGCAGGATCCTACATGGATGACCCCTATCATCGAATTCATAAGTAAGGGCAAATTGCCCGAGGAACAGAAGGACGCTCGACGGATACGGCGCACAGCGCAGAGGTTCGAACTTAGAGATGGTATCCTATATCGGCGCTCATTTCTACAACCATGGCTTAGATGCGTTGGACCTCTTCAGGCGGATTACGTACTCCGAGAGATCTACGCTGGTTCATGCAGTATGCATTCAGGACCACGGTCCGTCGTAGCACGCGCATTGCGCTCAGGATACTACTGGCCTACTATGCATCGTGATGCGCGCGATGTGATAAGGAAATGTAGTGATTGCCAGGTTCATAGACCCATCCCGCGCAGACCACAACAGGAGCTAACGCCTATCACTTCTCCATGGCCATTCTATAAGTGGGGTATCGACATTGCGGGTCCCTTCCCTGTCGCAGCGGGGGGACTGAAATTTCTTATTGTGGCAATAGACTACTTCACTAAGTGGATTGAAGCGAAAGCAGTGGCTACAATCACAGGTAATCAAGTAAAACGCTTCGTTTGGGAAAATATTGTACGCCGCTTTGGATTACCTGGGGAGATTGTTTCGGACAACGGAAAACAATTCCGTGATAACCCGTTCAAAGACTGGTGCGCAGATCTAAATATTACACAACACTTCACGTCAGTTAAACACCCACAAACCAACGGTTTGGTCGAGCACGCAAATCGTAGTCTAGGCGAAGGAATTAAAGCGCGCCTAGACAAACACAAAGGAAGATGGGTGGATGAATTGTCGCATGTCTTATGGGCGCACCGCACGACAATCAAAGTCAGCAATGGAGACACTCCTTTTTCTCTTTTCTATGGGACAGAAGCTGTCATACCAGCTGAAATTGGAATGCCGACTATCCGCACTGCGGAAGTTAATGTCGCAACCAATGACGATGAACGACGTATCGACTTGGACCTATTGGAAGAAAGGCGTGAACGCGCAGCTATACGCGAAGCAAAAGCCAAGTCAAAAATGAAGGGATATTATGAAGCTAAAGTTCGAAGCACCTCATTCAGACCAGGCGACTTTGTCTATCGCGCTAATGATGCAAGCCACGCAGAAGATACAGGTAAACTTGGACCAAAGTGGGAAGGACCCTATGAGGTCGTTGAAGCACTAGGTAAAGGCGCGTACAAGCTGCGTGACATGGATGGCTGTGAGCTACAACGCACATGGAATGTTTGCAATCTCAAGAGATGCTACCTTTAGGAAAGGTTACGACCTGACACATGGACACCTCTGCACTTTAGTAAGTGCTTAATAAATATCCGTGTATTTACATTTTGTTTCATTTAGGCAAATGTTTTTCTTTTTCACAAAAACTTGCAAGTATTAATTCAATGTCGCGGTTTCTAGCTAATTACGCGACACATTTCACTTTATTGTTTACATGTTATTTGTCTCAATATTGTTGTTATTTTATTTTCTGCCTACATGGCGTGCATGCACTTATTAAAACCCACGATGGTAAACGGATGAGTAAACCTACTAAATAACTCGTTGAGTAAGAAGGTTGCAAACCCATCAACATCGGATCACGCATCCTTGTTAAACACCTTACTCTCAAGATGTTGGAGTAAGTTCAACGTGTATCTCACGACGGATACACAACAATGCACACTGTGCGCGTTTAACAACTTAGGAGCTAAGACACTTAATTCCTTAATATGCTATTTGCAGTACGCTGCATGTAAATCAATAAACTTGTAAATTTTATGAACTTCATACACGATTATGGATTTTTTATTAATTTTCTTAAGTGTATACACAACAAGTTGCTATGTTAGACACAACATAGACGTCTTTTACGCAAAGACAAAATAACTAAGTACAAACATTATAACCACAATCACATTTGATATAATATACGTACAATCAACATTTTATTGTAGACTACGAGTCCATATACAATATAGATTCAACATGCACATGGGCAACAAAAAGTGAACCTGTTACAAAACATCACTACATCTAAGTAGCCTATATACTACGTGTACGCTTAAGCCTTGAACTGCCCACTTGGCGCGCCGCACTACCAGCCTCTTCAAGCTTCTTCAACAGGTCAACATCCTTGGGTGACACCGTTGGCACGCTAACGGGCACTCCATCAGACCTCGGAATGTGGGCCGCACCAAGACCGCAAAGGATGGCTTTACCCTTCACACCCTTCTTCTTTGCAAGTCTCATCTCATGGGCCTCTAGGGACTTCTTTAGAGGAATTTCATTCTCAAGAGCGAAAGGATTCAGTATGTCACGCGTACAAGCAAAGATGGGTACATGCAGCTGCGACACATCGGGCTTCAAAAAATAATCAGGTTGTGTCTCTGCACCCTCTGCTGCGTGCCTAGCCAAGGTTAGTCCCTCCATAATCACACTTATGGGATAATCTTGATCGCGCTCTAACTGGGAAATGTGAGGAAGATCAAGTAGTTTCATCTTCTCCATAGCAGCGACAAGCTCATCATAGGAGTTGGCGTTGTAACCCGGTACTTGAGTAACAGGCACGGTTAACAAATTGCTCTCAGCAAGCTATTCTATAGCCTGCGCCTGGCCACGTGCTAAGGCGCGCTCAACAACTTCCCCAAATACCCCCTTCACCTCCTGCGACTCCAAAGTACCCATAGCAGCAAGGCGCAAACCATGGCTGATAAGCCACCTGCGCTCAGCAATTGATGACACCAGGTGAGGGTATAGCTCTTCGTCATATTCAATGCTCAGCTTGCACAGCATCGTTTCCAATTTCTCCAGCGAATCCTGCACAGCCTTACGAAAGTCATCCAACTGGGAGATGTGCGCATTCTTGTTCAGCTCCATATATTTCAACACCCAAAGGCAAGTGTTCTGGTACTTTGTGAATGCAGCACGCTCCTGACCCACTTGAACAAGCAGAGACATCTTCTCTTCAGCAACCTTTCGAGCATACGCATCCGTTGCCCTAACCTCAGCCTGCGCTATCGCCAACTGCCCTTTCAGAGACGCGATCTCTTCATCTTTCTGCACACTAAGGCTACTTTCACCAGCATACCTAGCCTTCAGCTGTGCAGCAGCCAAGCACAGCTCCTCAATCAACTGATCCGTAGGAACATTTTCGGGAGCCTTTCTCCCAGATTCTTGGCCTCCCCGCGCAAGCTGATCAACAGGCAAAGGACTCCCCTTGGGTGGCGATCTCCCAGCGCGTGCAGCGTCCCCAGCAGCTTCAACACTGCATGTAAATGATGAGGACCCAAGGTTATTATTATCTCAGCGCATAATATAAATCAAGATGTTGACGGAGCAAGCCTAATTACTTACTTGAGAGAAGGAGTTTCAGTTGCATCCTTCTGCGACGCATTCTCCTCTGATGATGATGGCTCACTAGAGATAAGATGGCGCCTTCTTTTGGATGTACCAGCGCCATCATCCCCAGCAACTGCCTTGCGTTTCACCCCTTGACCAGCGCCCTCAGACTCACTCACAGAAACCCCCACGCTGTCTGACGAATCAGTCTGCGATAACTCTTCTATATGCATTTGTACTTTGGGAGTGGGAAAGCTACGAAGAGGCGTCGCCTCTAACACAATGGGGGGGTGTATCCTCAGATTCTTCCTGCGCGATCTCCATCGTGCGCCCTGTGGTAGCCTGTAGAATTGGCTCCTCGCCATCCCTTAGAGGGCGCACACCCACAGTCACTTGCTTTGGCCTTTCCAAGCGAACAACACTGAATAGATCCATCTCTGCGCAACACAAACAAACAAACATAAAATAAGTTAGATAAGCTACAAAGGGAAGAACGCTTACAACTAATAAGCGAAGAGGAAGGAAGAGACAAGCACCCACCCCGGCTATTCTCGTCCAAAAATGTTGGCACCTCCTCCGGACTATCGAAGTAATTGCGACTGATCCCCATGTGGACCAAAAACTCCTCTGGATACGCCTTGATCGGTATGCAATTGGCATTAATCATCTCCGCGTCCTATGCACTATACGTTTTGGGGATGGGGCGCTCATCTCTCGGTAACGATTCTTGACTATAGAACTCAAAAATCCATGGAAAAAATGCACTATCAATCCAAAGGAACTTTTCCCTCCAAACCCTCAGTGCGTCTAACTTCTCCGTATAGCTGATGCGTGGTTTTGCGACCTTAAAACAGGTTTTACCTCTTGAGGGATCTCAAGAGGCTTGCAATCCCCACCAGGCAGTGTACCTGACCGATGTAGTATAGTGAAGTGGCAAGTACCAGGGGATTGATCGTTCTCTAGGGGAATAGTGTCGTTAGGATTGAAAAACTACTCTAATAGGTCTAAGGGTGAGGGAAGATTCTTTTTGTATTTTTATAATTTTATGAAAGCAAGTAAAATCTCGGGTTTGAAGGAGTGGGTGGAATTAGTTGCTAGTCAACTAACCCAAATGACTACAAGTGCAAATAAAATAAAATAACTGAAAATGAAAAGGTTGTGGAACTTATATGGAGAGAAATGTGTTTACTTAGATTTCCTTACTCCCTAACTATCTTTTACCGGTTGATTAGTGTGTATTAATTGCGTGGATGACGGGTGTATTCCTTAATACCAATCGTGGGGTGGCGTACGTACTTCCCCAACTCTACAAGCTCCTACTTCACTCCTATGTCGAGCCGGCTAAGAAGCTCCTAAGATGGGATCACTAGAATTCGCTCATGCATTAAATACAACCAAATAAACCTAGTACGCATTGGTTCATGTTTCTTAAGACGTTCAAGCAAGTTACCGAATAGGAGGTTAGCCAGTTTTCTTAAGCCTAACATCGATAAACAATCATCCCATATAATTAATAACACACTAATAAACAATAATCAATAGTTAGGTTTCATTAGATCTACGCAAACACAAGATAAATCTAGCCTAGCATGTTAATTAAAAGACAAGAACAAGATATAATCAAACAACACATAGACATATTGATTGATTAAGTGATTACTTATCTTCAATTAAACATGGGAGATCCAAGGGTATGAAAACCCTTAAAAATGGCAGAAATTCATCTTAGGGTTTCTCCTCACAAAGTTGCACACTAATGACAAAAAATTGCAAAACTATATATAGAACTTAGTAGCTGACGGCGTCACGTTATAGATTTTGACGCCGTCACCTCGCCGTGGCTAGGGTTCCCGGATGGTCTTCCTGACGCCGTCCCTCTTTAATCCTCCAAAATCCGCTCTGGCCTATCAAGGCTTGACGCCGTCAGAAATGTGCTTGACACCGTCTCTCTTTAACTTAAACCGTGATGGCCTTGATCACCTTAAAGGGTGACGCCGTCAGACTTTCCATTGCAAAAATCTCTGGCGCGTCACATGTATTTTTCATATCCACCTCTTTTGCCAAGCCATGACGCCGTCAGGAGCAATCCTTGACGCCGTCAAGTGTAATTTTCCAGCAGCTTTGGAGACTTTGTCGTTTTCTTCACTTTTATGCTCCAAAAACGTCCAAAATGCTTCCTTTTTCAGATTTCTTCTCCAAAGTACCTAAAATGACAAAAGGAACGATTTAGGGCAATATTTGATGAAATAAATACGATTTAGGGCTTAAATGACCCCCTAAAAGCGGTACACTTTTCGCTTCATCAAATACCCTTACACTTGAGATTTGCTTGTCCTCAAGCAAATGCGCTTTTATTCTAATCAAAATACAAGTTAGGGGTCATTTAACGCTAATATAAAAGTAATTACAACAAATAGTCGTTCCACTTTAATCATAATAAGCACGGAGATTACAAACTAGCACCTCACAAGTAGTGTTTAGATACTCACATCTCTCACGTGTCATAAAAGTATATCTCATAAATGAAAACGGATAATATCTCTCACTACCTGTCATAGCAAATAGATTACCATAGGCTTGGGAAAGGATCGAAAACCTCCTCCACTAGGCGTAAGCACCTAAGATAAACTATCAAAGAGGGCTTTTAAACGGGTTATAACGTGAGGTGTAGGGATATGATAAACACGGATTTGTTGGATAAGGGATATTTTACTGGTGGCGAGTTAAAGATCTTGATTAATTACATGTACAATATGGCGTTGCTAAGCCAAGACTAGACTCGACTTAAGCTAAAAACAAAATAACAAAAACATAAAATAAACATAAAATGAAACGGGATGGTAGTCCGTATGTTTTTTTTTTCTACTTTTCTTTTTCTCATTTTTTTTTCATACACTCTTGCCCTACCATCCAAAATAATACATCATAGGGGCGTTGCATTCCCCTTACACTTGAACTTTTACATAACTTTACAAATAACTATTCTAATGACTCGAATTAAGATAATCGAAACACTTGGAGTACTTTTAAAATATTTAGCACATATGGGGGTAATAATGTTGTTCTTCCCCATTACTCCATTACACTAGTACTTTACCCATGAGTCCCAATCGTCCCAAAACAATATGTACAAGGATATGACTCGACTTAGCAACCATGTAATCAATTAGATAATTAACTTGGGGTTTAAACAAATGTTGTCACAATAATGCACTAAAAATGAGTGCATACAAGGTAGGCTAAGGCGATTTGGGTGTACATTTAAGTGGGGTGTAAACAAATTCTTCCTTTAAGTAAAATGCTTAAAGGTAGAAACGAAAAGATAGGCTCTGAGGGGTGTACTAGGGGTATCGTGTACTAAAAATGAGTACAACGCAAAGGGTGTGGGAGAATTACTTGACCAATGTAGCCAATGTAATTATAACAAAAACACAGGTGTCAAACAATGGGTTAATCCTAATGCCTCTTATCATGTAGTAAATCTAACTACACGAATGTAGTCTCACTTGTGGCCTCGGAATGGTCCTAACGCAAGTTCTAGAATCTAAGTGCTACCGGTACACACATCATAGCATAAATTCTTTTCCTACCAATTCTAGGGGCGAACCTCACATATTTGGGGTAATAATGTTTTTAGTGGTACGGTTTTGTGCTAGTCATATAACTCCTATCCGTGAGACGCTCATTAAGACCAAAGTTTCACTCCTATATGTTGTAAAAAATTTTAAATTTGGCACTAAAATTGCCCTAACAGGTATTTATCTAAGTTTTATTACACATTTACCATTAAACAAACAAAAATCAAGCATAATAGCATTCTCTAAAGTATCGTACTTTACCCCCCCCCCCTTACACTTAAGATGAACATTGTCCCCAATGTTCAAATAACAAGATGTAAAAGTAAATAAGGTAAAAGAATGAAATCAAATACTCCCCTGATTCGTTCGGTGGATAAAGAGGTAACATGGTTAGATCTTCTTCCAATAAAATGTAGAAGCTCCAAGACTAAAGCATCGCCAAAATCTTGATTTCACATACATTTCCTTGTCCAAAATAACCTGTTAAACCTGAGAAAACAAACACGAAAACCTGCATAACAACGGCGGGATAAATCTATATAAGGATATAATGCTTGTGGAATGATAATTTTGCAGATTCCTGGAGTTTATAAGTTAGAGATTTAATAAAAACTTTTTATGAAAAAAAAACTTTCAAAAATTTCAGAAAATTAAAACCTGACGCCGTCAGGTTGTAATGCCTGACGCCGTCAGAAATGATCTGACAGAATTCTCATGTTAAGTTTCCGGAAAATTTCTGGAAAAACCTATACCTTACTTCCTGGAATTCCTGCAAAACATCATTATGACTTGATACAAGCATTTGACTCAAACAATTACTAATATGTATGTTAATTTATTATTGTTATGATTCATGTTCATTTGTTCTAATAAACCGATTTGGATTTCCCTTACACTTATCTTTTGCAAAATACCTTTATATGTAGTTAAGACGAAGTTAAAAACAAGATAAAGCATTTTCACAATTTAGTTTTGAACATGAATCAATAATAATAAGAATTAAACATACATACGGAAGCAAATAAAATCAAACAAACAAATAAATAAACACACAAAGCAAATAAAGCTTGGGTTGCCTCCCAAGAAGCGCTTGTTTTTGTTCGAGTCACGAGCCTGACTCTACCCTTATTTAACGGAAATAGGGGAGGTTTTCCCTACACTTAGGATTAAGTGTGGGTGAAAGTAGCGATACACACCCTTAGGGTAGAAATATGCCACGTGAGGAAAGAGTGATGGGTGAATTATATGCTCAAAGGTGCGGGATCCTATCATCATAACCTTACCTAATTCAATTGGGTTAGTGGGCGGATTAAGATTTTCTCCTAGAAAGGGATCATCTTCTATCAACTTCGAGAGACTCCAAGTTAAGAATCCACTTTGACCTAATAAACCCGGTTTAAACCCATAATGTTTCTTGTGATCAATCATGAATGGGTGATGTAAGTATGTAAGGTCATGGTTCACTCCTATATTAGCTTCCACTCCACAAGGCCTAGAGTCTACTACCTTAATCTTAACATTACCCGGACTACATGGTTTGATGGGTGGATCGGGACCTTTTTTAATTCCTAAATTCACATCTAAAGATCGAAGATTAGGTAACGGTTTTGGTTGAGGCTCCGGTTCATCAAAACTAGGAACTTCCATATAACTAAAAGAAAGGTTATGACTACAAGTATTCAAACCTATATCCTCTAGTTGTGTTTGGTCCAAGGGTTCTACCTCTATTGGGGTTCCTATATTCTCTTCTACATCTTCCGGGTAAGTCAAGGGCGGTGAGTATGCCTCAGACAATGGTGGGACTTGTGGGGTACTTGGTGGGCTTGGGTTCTATACTATATCCTCCATCACATTAAGATCACCAATGTGTTCATCTTGTATTATGGTAGGGCCTAACCATGACATGCAGCTAAGTGGCTCAACTCTACCCTCATGTGTGTCGTATGTTTTGGTGAAATCTATCCCACTCATGCAACTAACCATCTCAGAATCTTGGTTTGATTCTAAGTCCATGTTCTTAGAAACTAGGTCTCTTTGCTCATACGAATCCACCAATTCGTTCCACTTATGGGTCATGGTTAGGAAGCTTTCCTCAAAATTCATCCAAAGGGCCTGACTAAAAGGAATTGATCCAGATAATGCTCGTCGAATAGAAATCTCACATGCATAGAATTCATTAAACCCATCTAACCTTACCCCTAACTCCTTTTGGAAATCACAAAGATCACACAAAAATTCATAGGAATGATAGGAAACAAATCTATTGGTGAAATATAATTGTTCCTCTATTCTCAATGATCTAAATGGAATTTCATCCATCATAGTGACAAATGAAAATGGTTTTACAAACAAAGGGCACAAAGAAAAAGATAGACTACAAGAAAACCTAGAAAAATAAAAATAAAAATCTCACTAGAAAGGAATCTAGTGAGTAGACCTAATAAAATAAAAATTCAACCTAAACAATAACTATTCCCCGGCAGCGACGCCAAAAACTTGATGCGTGGTTTTGCGACCTTACAACAGGTTTTACCTCTTGAGGGATCTCAAGAGGCTTGCAATCCCCACCAGGCAGTGTACCTGACCGATGTAGTATAGTGAAGTGGCAAGTACCGGGGGATTGATCGTTCTCTAGGGGAATAGTGTCGTTAGGATTGAAAAACTACTCTAATAGGTCTAAGGGTGAGAGAAGATTCTTTTTGTATTTTTATAATTTTATGAAAGCAAGTAAAATCTCGGGTTTGAAGGAGTGGGCAGAATTAGTTGCTAGTCAACTAACCCAAATGACTACAAGTGCAAATAAAATAAAATAACTGAAAATGAAAAGGTTGTGGAACTTATATGGAGAGAAATGTGTTTACTTAGATTTCCTTACTCCCTAACTATCTTTTACCGGTTGATTAGTGTGTATTAATTGCGTGGATGACGGGTGTATTCCTTAATACCAATCATGGGGTGGCGTACGTACTTCCCCAACTCTACAAGCTCCTACTTCACTCCTATGTCGAGCCGGCTAAGAAGCTCCTAACATGGGATCACTAGAATTCGCTCATGCATTAAATACAACAAAATAAACCTAGTACGCATTGGTTCATGTTTCTTAAGACGTTCAAGCAAGTTACCGAATAGGAGGTTAGCCAGTTTTCTTAAGCTTAACATCGTTAAACAATCATCCCATACAATTAATAACACACTAATAACCAATAATCAATAGTTAGGTTTCATTAGATCTAAGCAAACACAAGATAAATCTAGCCTAGCATGTTAATTAAAAGACAAGAACAAGATATAATCAAACAACACATAGACATATTGATTGATTAAGTGATTACTTATCTTCAATTAAACATGGGAGATCCAAGGGTATGAAAACCCTTAAAAATGGCAAAAATTCGTCTTAGGGTTTCTCCTCACAAAGTTGCACACTAATGACAAAAAATTGCAAAACTATATATAGAACTTAGTAGCTGACGGCGTCACGTTATAGATCTTGACGCCGTCACCTCGCCGTGGCTAGGGTTCCCGGATGGTCTTCCTGACGCCGTCCCTCTTTAATCCTCCAAAATCAGCTCTGGCCTATCAAGGCTTGACGCCGTCAGAAATGTGCTTGACGCCGTCTCTCTTTAACTTAAACCGTGATGGCCTTGATCACCTTAAAGGGTGACGCCGTCAGACTTTCCATTGCAAAACTCTCTGGCGCGTCACGTGTATTTTTCATATCCACCTCTTTTGCCAAGCCATGACGCCGTCAGGAGCAATCCTTGACGCCGTCAAGTGTACTTTTCCAGCAGCTTTGGAGACTTTGTCGTTTTGTTCACTTTTATGCTCCAAAAACGTCCAAAATGCTTCCTTTTCCAGATTTCTTCTCCAAAGTACCTAAAATGACAAAAGGAACGATTTAGGGCAATATTTGATCAAATAAATACGATTTAGGGCTTAAATGACCCCCTAAAAGCGGTACACTTTTCGCTTCATCAATAGCACTGCAGTGGCCCTGCGCGCTTGGAGAAGGACACCCACCCGTTTGACCACGACGTGTGGTAAAACGCGCGGAATAGATGGATTGTGGGTTCAATCGCCAGCAGGCGACAATTCACTTCAAAATTGGTTATTTTTGCTGCACCTATACAGTGCAGCTGTGAAATATGGAGACGATAATGGTTTAAAATATCGCATAAAAATAGGGAAATGGGTGCGCGTTGGTTGGCAAATTCGAAGAAACGTGTATATACCCCCACCTTCCCTTGAGGGAAGTTCGCAATTGACGCAGTCGCCACATGAACTACCAGGTGCAATGCGATAGGAATGTAATAATCTGAGGTGAACTGACGTAGTTCATCCTCAGATATATCGAAATTAAAATCAGACAATTGAAGAACCATGATTAACCTTCAATAACTCTTACAAGCGCATGCGTTATTACCTTAGCTTTTGTTGATTTTTTGATCGCTGTTTGAAGGTTTAACAATGGTGGAAAATGATGTTTTTTATTGTGGTAGCCACAGTGAAACGACGGCTAACCTTTATATAGGGTTACACATATTGGTGGATGGATGACACGTGTACCCCACTTGCCTCAATCGTGTGGCTGGGACGTAAAAAGGTAAAGCACTTTTTCACCCAACCCTCACGATTTTCGAAGGAGATACGGATGTACTTGGACTAGTTTAATTTGCTAATTTTGGCGGGAAACAATTGAAACTTCCCCGCTACGCATCGAGGAATATTTTTGCTACATTTGTTAGTCTAGCATCCACAGTCGTTACACTACGCATACTAGACTGGGGGGACATGATGACGTATAGTCCGCATTCGGGTCACGAACCCGACCAATGGACGCTACCAATACTAAAGCCCATCACGAATTGGCTCAAGCCCATCACGAATGGGCTATCACAATAACGGTTTGGGCTCACGATGGCCCAAACCCAAAGTTATTTATGGTTTTGATAAGATATCTCTTATTTATGGGATATGTATCAAATAACCGACCTATGCGGGATACGCTGAGGAGTGAGGAACACGAAACCAACTAGGGTTTCGTGTGTATATAAAGAGTCTCTCGACTCTCATTAAAGGTACGATTTACAACCCTAACTCTTCAACTAAACCCTAAAACCGATTACTTACTCTCACGCCGGAGGATAATCGTGGGAAACAATCCTACGATAAGCCTAACGGTGTCTTTTTGTTTTCTTAGGGCGCAGGTCTCAAGCATTAAGATCTAATTGGTACGGAAACAAGGAACGCCCAACTTTTGTATCAACAACTACCAAGCCAGCAGTTCCAACTGCTAGCAGAGTAATTGGTACTGGTGTTAATAAAAACACTGCTAAGGGAAATATGGGAAATGGTGTGAATGCATCAGCATGTTGGGTTTGGAGACCCATCAAACCCAATGGTGCTAAAATTGTTTTGAAAAGAATGAATTATGTTGATGCAAGAGGAAAGCCTAAGTCTGTTTTGGCTTGGGTACCACAAGGAAATTAATTTTTATTGTTATGTGCATTGTTAGTCATATACTTTTATATTGTGAGACAAGTTCTTTGTGGCTTGTTTCTTTGTTTTTGGACTAACACTTGCAGGTTTTGGATGATATGCATCATGGAATTAAATGCTCTATGTTTTGGACTATAATGGTGATTTGAAGCTGAGTGTGTGATCTTTGCACACAACAAATGGTAATTGGTTCACCATGTCTAACCCACATAAGAACCAACTAGTCCAGAGCAAACGGTATCTGGTAAAGACTAATCAAATCCGTTGATGGTTAACAATTTACCAAAAATTGTATGGTTATCAGCTCACCATATCTAACTGTGAAGAGTTGGCTAGTCCAAAGCAAACAGCTATTGGTAAAGACATATCAAATCCGTTGATAGCTGATAGTTTGCTAAAAACTATGTTTGAGCCATGGTATTTTAAAATCCTTTTCAATAAGTTCATACGGCTCAACAAAATTTTCCAACAGTTGGTACGGTTAGTACAAAGTTAGTACGGCTTAACTAGCCGTTGTAAAAATCTGTCAGTAATTAATTTTCTAGCCGTTGGGGTAAACCCGTTATTCTTAAGGTACTTATAGGGATTTTTATAGACGATAATTATCTTTTTACCGAAAATTTATTTATTCTATTTCTAAAGATAATTTATCTCATACGCTTATTTCGCAAAATCCTAAACAGTACCTATAAACCCCAAACGACTACATAAAACCTCAATTCCAATTTAAACGATCATCGTATTGCTATAATCTTTCATTTTTCATCACTAAGAATGGCTGGATTGGAATTTGTTAAGCGTCATAATCAGGTTGCGTTTCTTGAGAAAACAGAGGAAGGAGATGGACCAAAGTTTTATGAGATTGTGGACTTTCTAAACCACTCTCACATAAGGTATGCTCTAACTGTTTCTCCTACTCTTTATGTCTCTCACATCACACAGTTCTGGCAGAATGCTACTGTCTTGACTAGTGAAGATGGAGACTTAGAAATTCATTCTGAAGTGGATGGTGTATCTTTTGTTGTTACCGAGTCTATAATTAGGAGACATCTTAAATTAAATGACTCAGATGGTATTAACACTATGCACAACACTGAAATATGGGAAGAAGTTACCAAAATGGGATATGATACATCTGAACATAAATTAACTTTTCAAAAAGGATGTTTCTCACCTCAATGGAGATTTTTGATACATACCCTTTTACATTGTTTAAGTCCTAAAAAGACTGCTTGGGAGCAGTTCAGTAGCAATATTGCTATTGCTCTCATTTGTTTGTCTACAAACAGGGTTTTTAACTTTTCAAAATTTATTTTTGAGGGTATGGAATCTAATGTTAAAAGCAAAACAAAGTTTTTAATGTATCCCAGGTTTGTTCAAACACTTTTGAATAAAAAGACATACCTTCTTACAAAACCAACTGAAATTTTTGCTACTCCTAGCCTTCAATCAAAGGTTTTTCAAAATATGGCTATGGCTAGTAGGCTTTTTCAAGGGGAACCAGTTCCATTGTTTCCTCAAATGCTTCAAACTGAGTTGGGTGAAGGTTCAGCAGTTCCAACTGATCCCCATCACACATCCACTCAAGTACTTGAAAGACCCCAACCATCACAATTGCGCATCACTTATAGGATAAGGGAAACACCTAGAGTGATTCCTAGATCCTTTCCCCATGATTCACCTCTCCTAGCAGGTCACACAGCTAGAAGTGATAAGGGTAGTTCTAACCAAAATGCATTGATGGAATTATGTACCAAGTTAGTTGCCAAAGTTGAAAGTTTGGAGACAGATCTTGCAAGCACCAAGGCTGAACTCAAAGCCCACAAGGAGAATTCGGCTAAAGTTTTTAATAGGTTATCTTTAAAGGTGAAAAAGTTGAAAGATCAACTCAAGCAGAAAAGGGCAAGAATGGTATTGGATGATGATTCTTCTAGTGATGACTCAGATGATTCAGATGATGCTGATGGTGGAAATTCTTCCAAACAGGGGAGGAAATTTGGTAAAGACAAAGATGGATCAAGTTCTCAGGGGAGGCATAATGAAGAGGAAGAAGAACAATTTGATATAGGTTCTGGTAATGCAGATATGGAAAAAGAACTTGAAGCAGTTCAGACTGATACCCATGAAGCAGAAAAAGTTCAGACTGTTGAAGCAGTTACAACTGCTGAGACAGAGCATCAAGCAGTTCCAACTGGTGAAACTTCAACCGAGCTAGTTTATGAAAGAAGAAGAGCTGATAAAGGTAAAAGAGCTATGACACAAGAAGAAGAGGAAGCAGCTCAAGAACTTGAAAGGATCAAGACATTAAAACCAAAAACTCAAGTTCAGATAGATCATGATGCAGAAGTTGCAAGGAGAATGATAGAAGAAGAATTGGCTGATGAAGAAGCTAAGAAAGCTCAGATTGCTCAAGATGAGGAATTAGCAAGGAAAATGGCTGCTGATGATGAAAAGAACATAGCTGGTTTCATCGATAGAACAAGAACTGAAGATTTTAATCAAGAAGAGTTTAATGAGCAACTTCAATATTTGTTAGATTCTGATTGTATTATAAAAGCTCATGTTGTGATGGTTCTTAATGATCAGGAGTTAAATGAAGAAGAAAAGTCAGAGATGCTCAAAGAATTTATCTTGAAGACAAATAAAGAAGCTACTTGGAGTAACTTAATGCACAGAATCAGAGAAAGGCAAAAGTCGGGTTACAAGACCAAGTTACCTACCAGAAAGGAGAAAGTCAATTTCATGAAGCACTATTTGAAGAATCAAGCTAATTACAAGATGAGTGGCTTTACTAGATGGACAGATGCTGAGATTGAAAGGAAATTCTTTGAAGCATATGCAAGACTGAATACTCCAATCAGAGAGGACATGACAAGGAAAAAGAAAAGACAACCAGAGGTTCTTGAATCTGATGCTGCAAAGAAACAAAAGTCTGAAGAAGAAGGGTTAACCAATGAGAAGATCAAGAGTATGATGATGATTGTTCCAGAATCTTCTTATATCAAACCTTTACAAGTAAAACATCCAATCATTGACTGGGAAGTGTTCACTGATGGAAGAATGAAAGGATGGAAGATAATCAGACTTGGTGATATTTCTGAAAGATACAAGTTGTTTGAAGATTTACTCAGAGGATTTGACAGAGAAGATCTTAATCAACTATGGAGTGTAGTAAAAGAGAGATTCAGAGATAAAGATCCTATTGAAGACAAAGACAAAGAATTATGGGTTCAGTTAAAGAGAATCTATGAACCTGATAGTGGAGAGTCAATTTGGAGATTTGAAGCACAAGTTAAAGATGTGTATTGGTATTTGTTTGAATCGTGTGGAGTACATAGAATTTCTACTCCAGATGGGATAGAAATCTATATGTTGGTGGAAAAAGACTATCCACTCAGAACATTTGTGTTAGTGGCTATGATACAAGGAAGACTCAAGGTTGAAGAAGACTCTGAGATGGCAGACTTGTTAGTTACAAAGATTTTCAACCTTGTAGAGCAAAGAAAAGTCAAAGACTAAAGTGACTGATGGGATAGATGTTTGAAAGAATTTTCCACATTAAGAAGAAGAAGCTTAATTTGAAGAAACTTAGTGATTTGGATAGAAATCATAAGTTTAGGGGAGGATTGTTAGGAAATTAAGCTATAGCAGTTAGTACTGTTGAAGATGAAAGTTAGTACTGTTGAAGAGTTTTGAAGACATAAGCAGTTAGTACTGTTGAATGAAGAAGTTTGTACTGTTTATGATAAAACCGTGTGAAGATAATTATAGAAAAGATTTAATGTATATCTTATAATGTTAGGTTGATAGTTATCTTGTGAAGGAATCCTTAGTCTATAAAAGGATTACCTAGGTTAAAGTTTTGGTACAGAAGTTTTACGATTGTATTAAGTATTGTTTTGTTAAGATTCAAGGTTGTAAACCCTAGTGATAGGAGATCACTCGTATTATTTATTAATAATATTGAATCGTTGAAGTTGAAGTATATTGTTCATTGTTCATTCTTTGTTGATTCATTAATACAAAACATAAACAAATAAATCTTCTAATTGCTAGCTAGTAAATTCCGCTTGCTAGACTAGACATCATTGAAAGTATTCATCTAACACAAGGAGTGTGTGTAGATCCGGTCACACATATATGTGTAATACAAGTGATTTTACTAAGAAAAATCACATCTACTACTTGATTGATTAATATTCCTAAGACAAGATAAATTATCTTATTTTTATACTTACTTTAGGCAAGTATAGGAATACAGATTTTTCAAGTTGGAGAATGAATATGAGACTATTACTAGCGGTGCTCAATTCAGGCTAAACACGACCATTTTTACGGGTGATTCCACATACCTAACTTCTCTGCTGGAAGCAATTTAACCGTTAGGTTAAATTGAGTTTCTAGTGCAATAAATTCTCCAGTAGTCATTCTCATGCTTGAAAGATAGGAATTCCTATTTTTGCCCATCGAAGTATAAAAAGGTGATAATTCACTGAGACATGACTTAATGAGACACAACTATATCTATTAAAACTAAGGTGATGAAAATGTCATGTTTTACACGAGAATATGTGTTAACATATTTTAATCTTGTGTTTGGAATCTAAGGTTATAGCATGATCTAATGGATAACATCTTCTATGTTGAGAATGTGTTATGAAAGTGATTTGATCGTCTAAGACCAAGAAATGTGTTTGCGTGTGATAATGGAATATGTTAAATTAAGAACGTTCTCAAGAAAGTTATTTGGAACAAGAATCTAAGTAAAGTTACCAACTTTAATAGATCTTGTGTGTGCGCAAGATTTGAGCAAGGCTTGGTTATGACATATACTTGAAAGGAGATAGATACATAAAGTATCTTTCAACAAGTAAGATTATCATGCTTATGAAAACAATTATGACATGATGATGGGGAAGATCTAGTTCATAGAACTTGCAGATGTTGGTTTAAGATCATTTACCCAATGAGGTGTAATGAAATCTTTTGTAACACAACCATTCATGTTGTAAGGAGAGAATGATGCATAGGATATACATTATCCTTTTAACAACATACTAAACACACGATTTCTTAGGCACCATGTTGGGAATTATGTGTTTTTGAAGTTTCTACTGCAGGTTATAGTTTCTACTGTTAGTCATATAGTTAGTACTGCTAGTGTTAAGACAGTACTGCTCGTGTTAAAAAGGTACTGCTAGCGTAGTTAGATAGTACTGCTTATTTGGTATACATAAGTTATTATTAGAATAGATATGCAGAGATATGCATGAGTTATATTAGGAAGAGATATGTATAATCTCCTCACACGTTATTGTAAGCTGTTAGGGTTTCCTTGGTGTATAAAAGGAACCTCATGGCAAAAGATCAAAGTGTGTCAAATGTGTCTGGTGTATCAATAGTTAGAGATCTGTAACCTAAAGTAGATTTATAGTAATCAAAAGTTCTATTATATTCATTGTTCTTCTTAGCAATACAAGTTAGTTTCCGCATAACTTATAGTGTTCATAGTCATTGTTTCTCTTGTAGTTAGTTTGGATTTATCCAGATTGGCTACCACCCTTAACAGGCTAGAAAGACCCATTCAGATTTGGGACCAACATGTGGTATCAAAGCTTGTTGAGAAACTATGAGTAAGAAGAATCAAAACAGATCTGGGATAATTGAAGGAGAAGAAAATGTTCACAAAATTGAAAACACTAAAAACAACAAAACACCACCACCACAAACACAAACACAAACACAACAAATCCCTCATACCATGTCATCCATTAAACTCCCTGTTAAGAAGAAAAGAGAATATGACATATGGGCCATGAAGATGGAGCATTACTTAAGTCACACTGACTACTCTTTGTGGGAAGTGATACAGAAAGGAAATGGTCCTGTTAAAGTTGCAACAGATACCAATGGGAATGTAAAGGTTCTGCCTCCTAAAGCTATTGAAGAGGTTCAAGCCAGAGAAAGAGAAAGAAAAGCTAGAACCACTTTATTGATGGCTATACTAGAAGATCACTTAGCCAAATTTCACAAGATGACTGATGCTAAAGAAATGTGGGAAGCTGTCAAATCCAGATTTGGAGGGAATGATGAATCCAAGAAGATGCAGAAGTATATCCTGAAGCAACAATTTGATAGTTTTTCTGTATCCAACTCAGAAGGATTGCACAAAGGTTATGATAGGTTTCAAAGCCTTTTGAGCCAACTTGAAATTCATGGTGCAGGTGTCTCAACCGAAGATGCTAATCAGAAGTTTCTTAGGGCTTTACCTTCCTCCTGGTCCCAAGTATCCTTGATCATGAGGACTAAGCCAGGAATTGATACTCTCAGCTTTGATGATCTGTATAACAACCTTAGAGTTTTTGAACGTGATGTTAAAGGCTCAACTGGATCATCCTCTAGCACACAAAATGTGGCATTTGTCTCTTCTGAAAGTACTAGCAGTACTAATGGAGTTAGTACTGCTCATAGTGTTTCTACTTCTTCTGGCTATAACTCACAAAAGGAAGGCTCCTCATCATATACCGATGATCTTATGTACTCTTTCTTTGCTAATCAATCCAGTGCTGCACAACTGGATCATGAGGATCTAGAACAGATTGATGAGTATGATCTAGAAGAAATGGACTTAAAATGGCAGGTGGCCATGATTTCCATGAGACTAAAGAAGTTTCACAAGAAGACAGGAAGAAAACTGAAGTTTGATGCAATGGAACCAGTTGGCTTTGACAAAGCCAAAGTTGAGTGCTTCAATTGTCACAAGTTAGGGCACTTTGCTAGAGAGTACAGATCAAAGGGCAATCAAAAAAGCAGAAGGAGAGATGCAGGGAAGAATGGATACAAGGCAAAGGAACCTGCAAAGTTTGATGCAGCCAAAGCCTTGGTAACTGTTGATGGAGATGTGATTAATTGGTCTGGCTATGCTGAAGAAGACATTGACAACCATGCTTTGATGGCTCTCAATGAGGTAACATCTTGTTCAAAAGAATGTGTAGAATCTTATGCTAAGCTTAAACAATTATACAATGAACAAAGAGAACAAATTGGTGATGCTAGCATAGAAATACAAGCCTACACTTAAGCTTTAAAAAGGTAGAAGCTCAATTAGTTTGTCATCAAAGAAATCAAGTTATTTATGAAGAAAAACTTAGGTTTATGAAAATTGATTTAGATGTTAAAACAGATGAGCTCATATACCATAAGAAACTATTAGCTGCTGCTGAAAAAGAAAAAGAGGAACTAAAAACCAAAGTTCAAGCTCGGCAAAGTTCTTCTAAAAATCTTAGTAAACTAATAGATTCTCAAATGAGTGCTAATGACAAATCTAGGCTTGGATATGGAGATAATTTGCATAAGGGAGAATTGTGATATGAGCAAGAAATGTTTCAAAGTGTTTTTAATAGTAGTGATAGTGATGTAGAAGATGTTCCTTTAAATGATAGATTTGCAAAAACTGAAGGAATGCATTCAGTTCCTCCTCCTATCACAGGGATTTATATGCCTCCTAGAGATGATGTTGAATTAGATGAGTCAAACTTTACATATGGTCCAAAACAGACTAAAACTTATGAATCAGATGTTGAAACTAGTGAAATAGATTCTAAAACCACTGATGTTTCTGTTAGCATTTAATTTATTTGTAAAGTGATTGTCATTTGTAATATTAGAATATGTGTGTCGTGTAGATGTCTAAGTATAGGAAGGCTTTGTTTTGGACCATGTTAGTTTGTATTAGTTAAGTAAATGTAAGGGTTAAAAGCCCATGTCCAACACAAAGCCCACCAAGCCCATCCTAAGCCTTTAGGGTGCCGGCTATGTCACTATATAAACACACTCTCACCCCTTATTTTTAGTGTGCCTCATTTTTATTTCTAGGTGAGAGTGTGTAAGTGTGTGTGTGTATTATATTTGTTCTCTCAAGGTCTTAATAATAATCATTCGGTTTAAAGTTTACACGCATCATTTCTATTCTTATCTTTACCTATTCTAGTTGAGTGTCACGTTTCTTTATATAGTCTAGTTTGGGTGATAGAGTTCGATTCTTATAAGGATTACAAGTGGTATCATTCGCCAAACAAAGAGGTAGGATCTAGTTGTGTAGCCTTTTTTTTTTATCAAATATAAGTTAAAAGTTGCATTTTTTGTCACAAAGTCGTGTACTTTTGTGCTTGTTTTTGATTTTTACGCGTGTCTTAGGAAAAAGGTTGTAGCTTTTTTAGATTTACGTGAAGTTTAAAGTGTTTTAGATAAAAAGCTATAAGCTTTGTGTTGTAAAAGGTGTACATTATAAGATATTCGAGTAGATTCGTTGTTTTTGATCGATAAAAAGAAGCTACAAAAGTTGGAGTTCGAAGCTACAAAGTTGCGTTGGATTTTTTTATCACATTTCTTGTATAAGAATTGAGATAAAAGTGGTTCTTCATCGACATTGAAAAATCTAATTTCTTGTACAAGAATTTAGATAAAAGAGGGTTTCATAGGAATTGTTGTCTTTGACAATTTCTATAAACAAGGGTTTCGTCGAAATTGTGACTCACCTCATCGCAATTCTGGCCTAGCCATTGCATCGAAATTGTTCAAATTCATCGCAATTGTACAAGTTCATCGCAATTCTCCCAAAGGCAGCTTCCATTGCAATTGTCTTGGAGTTTATCGCAATTGTCCTGAGGTCTTTCACAACTTGTCAAAAATAGTCCCTCATCGCAATTGTCTGGAACTTTCACAGATTGACAATTTCTGTCCCTCATCGCAATTGTTGGCAGTTTAAAGAACTTTCGCTGTTTGGCAATTTTGGTCCTCTATCGCAATTATAATAAACTTTAACAACTTAAGTAAATTTTATAAATTTGATTTAAACGTTTAATTTCCACAACATCAAAGAACGCGAACTCGGTATTCTCTCGCTTGTATAAGTGTGATGAATACTTCGACAAAGGAGTATCTACTAGTTTGTATAAATTAGTTAGATCGTTTATATAAATTGCAAATTTATATATATTAGATAAATTCTATATAAATTGAAATTTTACCATAATTTGTATAAATTTTGGTTTAAATTGAAATTTCTATAGAAATTGTCATTTTATCTAAATTATAATTTACATAACTTTGTCGAATTTTGTGAACTTTTGATTTTGTCTAGATTATAGTCTAGTCAAATTTAGTAACTTTATTTAATTTGTTTCGATCATCAACAAAGAACCAAGGCTTCACAACAACATCTAAGTTTAACCTTCAACAACCACAACACCTATTTCCTTGCAACGATCCTGAATCAACTGAATCAACTTTATCATACAACATCAACAATGACTACTCAAACAAGACATCCATGCAGCCGGTGCTGAAAATCGTACTCCCATGCTTGAAAAAGGTGGATACCTTCCATGGACAAGCCGTATGCTTCGCTACATCAAAACCAAAGACAATGGCAAACTCCTACTTCATTCCATCAAGAAAGGACCATTCAAGCCTCGTCAGATTCAAGTAGCGGGGGATCCAAATGCAACACCTCCCATTGCACCATCCTTTTGTGATAAAAAAGAAGAGGAATACACAACAGAGGATTTGAAGCAAATTGAAGCCGATGACTTAGCCATGCACTTAATTCAACTTGGTTTACCATGAGAGATATTTGCTGTTGTGGACAGTTGTGAAACTGCTTATGATATGTGGGAACGAGTTCGAAGGCTTTGTCATGGCACCGAGATTGGACAACAAGATGTTGAAAACAAGCTGCTCACTGAATGGGAGAAGTTCACATAAACTCCAGCGGAACCAATTGAATCTTATTACACAAGGTTTTGCACTCTAATGGATGAGCTCATCAGAAACAAGTTGGAACCAAGGCAAATTGTTCAAAACATCAAGTTCATCAATAACTTACCAGAAGAATGGGGGCGATATGTCACGATTGTTAACCAAACAAAGAACCTTCATCAGGTGAACTATGATCAGCTCTATGAATTTCTAAAGCAAAACCAGAAAGAGGCAGATGAAGTAAGGAAAGAAAAGTTAACCAAACAACATGATCCTCTAGCACTGATTGCTCAAGCACCAACACCTACAATAGTGAATACACAACCATCATCATCAACTCCCACTCAGAACTACATGCAACAACAATACATTCCTCAAACCACTGTCATACTACAACTACAACCATTCTACTCACAACAACAACAAGTCATTCCACAACAACAGTATCCACCATTCCAAAAACCTGAAGTAACTGACCAGGATGAAGCTATTGCTGCTATGACACATGCATTTACTTTAATGACAAAAGCATTCCAAGGACGCTATTCCACACCTACTAACAACAACCAAAGGATTTCATCGAACACTCGCAATAGGCAGATTGCACAGCCGAGTTTCAATATGGGTCATCAAGGACAAATGGTTGGAGTTTATGGGAATCAGCAAGGATATGCTACAGGATTTCAGATGGGTAATCGAGGGCAATATGCAGGAAATCAGAGGGGTCAGTATATGGGTAATCAGAATCAGTTGGGTCAAGTTGCTGGAAATCAAAGGGGTCAAAATATGGGGAATCAGTTTGGAAATGTTGCTGCTCCAGTTGCTGGGAATATTGGGAATATGAATCAAGGGAATGGGTTAAAGTGTTTTAACTGTCAAGGAATTGGTTACATGGCAAGGAACTGTCCCACCAAGCCGAAAAAGAAAGATCCAGCTTATCTGCAGAAAGCATTGCTGTTGGCACAGAAGGAAACGGCCGGGTTACAGCTGAGTGCAGAGGAGAATGATTTCATGGCTTTGATGGATGACATGGAAGACCTAGAGGATATCGATGCCAACTGCATTTTCATGGCCAACCTTCAGGAAGCAAAGTATGACACAGATTCTGATGCACCACCTGCTTATGATGTCAATGGAATCTCTGAGGTACAACCATTTTCAACATGTCACAATAATGAAATGTTTGATATGTCACCTCAGAATGAACAGCATCCTGCGACTCCTGTACTCACTTACGATACATATATGGACTCCCCAAGTTGTAGTAATACTAATTTGGCTACTCCAGTTATGGATCCTAATGGAGGCTTCGAGTCTCAGCATACTGAGAATAATGAGGATACACTTGCTTTATTTGAAGCATTATTGCAAAATTGTAGCATTGAAATTGAAATGGTCAAAAAGATCAATCGCGATGTTAAGGCCGCGAATGAAAAATTGACCGCGAGCTTGAGAGATATAAGGTTAATGAAAGAGCTTTTGAATTTAATAACAAACGACAGTCAGAACTAGAAATTGGTTATAGAGATTCTGTTTTAAGAGAAAAATATTTGCAAATTAACTATGACACACTCGATGTTAAGTTGAATATGCAAATCCAATCGTTAAACAAGGAAATTTCTGAATTAACCAACCAACTTTCTAAACAAAAATCAATTTGTTCTGATCTTGAAAAAGAAAAGAAAGAATTGAATGCAAGGTTTTCAAAACGAGAAAATGATCTTCTTGACGAAATCATTGACAAACAAGAAACCATTAAAAAGTTGGAAGATTTGCTTGTAAAAATGGGTCAGTCTGCACAAACAATTAATTTGCTAATTAACGATCCAAACCCGATTTTCCATACAATGAAGAAAATGGCTATCGGTTGTGAAAACTCTTATATTCTCAAGAAAGCTCAGATGGAACAGAATGTGTTATATAATGGTAGTGTGCTAAATGATAACCATGATCCTCCCGAGGTTCGTGATTCCTATGAAACGATTGAGCTTGCCGAAGAGAGTCGTGTTAAAATGAGACAAATGAACCCAGAAATTAAACCAATTGATTATAACAAGCTTAATACAGATTCTGGCGTTCATCTTGTTCAAAAAGAGTCACCAATGTTTTTCAAAAAACCAGTGGCTGTCGCAAAACGAAAAGTTGTTTCAAAACAGCTTTCTAACATCGAACAAATGTCCTCTAGGAACACTTGTAACACAAGTGAAACTAGACGATTTTTGGATGATCTTAAAAAGTGAGTTGAAACGCTTCAAATGACTATGGCATCCAAAACAAAGAGTATCTACAACGACTGGTTTTCAAGTGTTCATACATAATAGAAAAAGATGTTTGAAACAGAAATCAATCCTCAAATTACAGCAATTTATGTGGTAGTTCTGAATGTTGAACATAATCTTCTGAAAGAATCAGCCGAATTTATCAAGGACCACAAATCCTTGGTGAAGGAAGCTAATGAAAACTTTGAACACATCAAAATTTTGGAAAAACACAATGACACTCTCTTCGAAGTAGCTCTATCGACTGAAATTATGTCCATTATTTACCAAACATATTCTGTAGAGGATGATGAAAGACTTCGAGCTGAGACTTCTGAAATTGTTGAAAAATATGAAAATGCTCTTGCTAAGATTGAAAAACAAAATGTAACATATTTTAAACAACTTGATCGGAAAAAGGAAGAATGTAAGTATGACAAATTATCGTACGAGCGTTCTTACCAAAACATGAAAAAGCAAATTGATCTTTTGAAGTCTCAGCTTGAAAGTCAAAAAGGGAAGGGTGAGGAAACTATGGCTGCGAAACCAAAAATGTCTATTTCTATACCCTTGCCTAAGGAAAGTAAAAAGTCAACAAGTGTTGATAAAGGGAAAGCAGTTGTCGAAACACCAAAAGTGATAGCACCTGGCCTTTATAGGATTAGTCCCACTACTGCGTCTACCACTACATCTCAAACATATAGGGCGATAGACAAAAGTGTGAAAGAAAATCCAAAAGAGACTAGGAATGCTAAAACAAATTCAAATGACAACAAGATAAATCCTAATGCGTGTGCCTTACCTTCTACAGGAGTAGAAAGTACCTCTAGGAGTAGCAGACCAAAGCCTAGGAGCAATACAATGAATAGAGTCTTGCCTGCATCTAAGAGTGAAATCAAGAATAAAACGGAAGAAGTAGAAGAACACCCTAGGATTTTATCGCTTTCAAATAAGAAATATATGTCATATGGATGTAATGTTAAGGACAATACTTCAAGTACATGTAATGAATCTGTTTGTTTAATGCATAAGAAATCTTTGTCTGAAAATGTTTGTGATGATATTGTTTCTAATAATGTGAATGTGAATGCCATGCCTAAACAGAAAGATGTGCCTTCAGGAACTAGTGCTAGGACCAGATATGTTAAAAGACTTATTAAACTAGCTAGGTCAACCACTAGTACCATATTGCCTAAGGATCATCTTAAGTTTTGCACATGGAAACCAACGGGTAGAAAGTTTACACTTAAGAATGGCACATTAGAAATTGCTCCAAAAGATCAAATAGAAGCCTTCTCTAAGTGTGATTCATCTGTTACCTCTAACCCCATGGAACCAAATGTTAAACGGTTTCCATATACAAAACCATATGTTCTTCGCAGGTCATTGAAATTTGTCTTTGGATCATCGACTCGGGTTGCTCCAAGCACATGACCGGGAATCTAAAGCTGCTGATCAACTTTGTATGGAAGTTCATGGGAACAGTTCGGTTTGGAAATGATCATGTAGCAGCTATTCTGGGTTATGGAGATCTTCAGTTCGGGAATTTTTTAATCACTCGGGTTTTCTATGTCGAAGGGTTGGGACACAATCTGTTTTCAGTCGGACAGTTTTGTGATGCAGATTTAGAGGTTGCATTTAGAAGGAACACTTGCTTTGTTAGGAATTTGATTGGAGATGATCTCTTAACCGGAAATCGTGGAACCAATCTCTATGCTATAGACATTAACCAAATGGCCTCTTCATCACCAATTTGTCTCATGACAAGAGCTGACAAAACTAAGTCCTGGTTGTGGCACAGACGTTTATCCCATCTCAACTTCGACACATTAACAAAGCTTGCCAAAGACGACATCGTCACCGGTCTCCCAAAATTCAAATACACCAAAGAACACTTATGTCCATCCTGTGAGCAAGGCAAAAGCAAACGGGCAACATATAAACCTAAAACCGTACCCAGTTCGGTCGATAAGTTGCATTTGTTGCATATGGACTTATGTGGCCCAATGAGAGTTGAGAGTATCAATGGGAAGAAGTATATTCTTGTGATAGTCGATGACTATTCAAGATATACATGGGTAAGGTTTCTAAGATCAAAAGATGAAGCACCAGGCATCATCATCACCTTTCTGAAGCGTATACAAGTTTTACTTCAAGCTCCAGTTAGGATTGTAAGAACTGACAATGGCACGGAATTCACTAATTAGGAGTTAAGAACATACTTTGAAGAAACAGGAATTACTCACCAGACATCAACTATTAGAACTCCATAGCAGAACGGGGTAGTTGAAAGAAAAAATAGAACTCTTGTGGAAGCTGCTCGCACAATGCTGATTTATTCCAGTGCACCGTTATTCTTATGGGCTGATGCTGTTGCCACTGCTTGTTTACTCAGAACCGATCCCTAATCCATCCAAGATTCAATAAAACCCCATATGAATTAGTGAACAATAGAAAACCCAATATCTCTTACCTTCATGTATTTGGCGCTTTGTGCTATTCTACGAACGACAGAGAAGATTTGAGGAAGCTGAAAGCTAAGGGTGATATTGGAATCTTCAATGGCTACTCAGATAACTCGAGGGCATTCAGGATGTATAACAGGAGAACGAAAAGGATTATGGAGACGATGAATGTGAAATTTGACGAGATTTCACAAATGGCTTCTGAGAGACTCGCTCTAGAACCCGCGCTTAACCCGATGGCTTCTAATCATATCGGATTAGGACCCGCACCAAACAGTCAAACTTCTGGACATATCAGTTCAGGACTCGTACCCCAAGGAGGTCAGTCAACTACTACTGACAAACCAACAAGTCAAGAACTTGACAATTTATTCGAGTTTATGTATGATGAATACTATGGTGGAGCTTCGACCAATGCATCACAACAACGTTCCGCTGCACCCGCTCAACAACATCAACCACCACCACCAACACAAGATGCATCCACTACATTCGAAGCTAACGCACCAACTCCCTCAACATCGTCAACATCTACTCCAGCAACTCCAGTGATTGAGATTATGTTACCAAGAGTTGATGAGCAAAACCAAATAACACCAATTCAAGAAGAACAACAACAAAACGATGCCGTGTTAGAAGAAGAACCATTTGAAAACCCATTTGCAACGGAATCTGCTGAATCTTCTTCTTGGTTACATGAACCGTCCAACACGCATTCGTTAAACCCAAGGTACCCTTCAACGTTACAGTGGACTAAAGACCATCCAATAGAACAAGTCATTGATGAACCTTCAAGGCCAGTTCAGACGAGAAGACAACTCGCCACCGATTGTGATATGTGCATCTTCGCCTGCTCAGTCAGACATTCGGGAAGCGATGGCAGACAATGCATGGATTGAAGCGCTACAGGAAGAACTTCTCCAATATAAATTACATGACACTTGGGATTTAGTGCCGAGACCAATCGACAAACTCGTCATTGATCTTAAGTGGTTATGGAAGAACAAAAAGGATGAAGAGATGACTATAATTCACAACAAAGCTCGTCTAGTGGCCAAGGGATTCAGACAAGAAGAAGGAATAGATTTTAATGAGTCATTCGCGCCAGTAGCAAGGCTTGAGGCGGTCAGGATTTTCTTAGCATATGCAGCTCATAAAAACATCACGGTCTATTTGATGGATATCAAGACAGCATTCTTGAATGGAACTCTGAAAGAAAAGGCGTACGTGAGTCAGCCAGATGGATTCATTGACAAAGATCATCCCGACTACGTCTAAAAACTAAAGAAGGCTATCTATGGTTTGAAACAAGCCCCAAGGGCGTGGTACGACGAATTATCATCTTTCCTACTTCTTAATAATTTCACCAAAGGAACAATTGACCCGACCTTGTTTACCAGAAAATTCAAATATGATATTTTGATTGTTCAGATTTACGTGGACGACATAATCTTTGGGTCTACTAATCCAAAACATTAAAAACATTTTGCAAATCTCATGAAAAGTAAATTTGAAATGTCTATGATGAGCGAATTAAAATTCTTCCTTGGACTTCAAATCCATCAATCCCATCGTGGTATTTTCATAAATCAGGCTAAATACACAATTGAGATTTTAAAGAAACATGGAATGGAAAATTGTGACTCTGTTGGTACACCAATGGTCACTTCACCGAAAATAGGTGCTGATTTATATGGGAAACCCATCGATCCGAAGAAATATCAGAGCATGATTGGGTCTCTCATGTACTTAACTGCTAGTCGACCCGATATACATTTTGCTGTTTGTTTATTAGCACGGTTTCAGGCAAGGCCTACCGAACTTCACCTCAAAGAGGTTAAACGGATCTTCCGGTACCTACGAAGAACCATTAACATGGGACTTTGGTATCCGAAGGATTCGGAGTTTTCACTAACAGCCTTTTCAGATGCCGACCATGCTGGATGCCAAGTTACCACAAAAAGTACATCCGAGGGAGCACAATTTCTGGGAGAAATGTTAGTAGGCTGGTCATCACGGAAACAAGACTGTACGGCGTTATCAACCACAGAAGTCGAGTATGTGTCTCTATCTGCGTGTTGTGCCCAAGTTCTATGGTTGAGGACACAACTCACAGATTATGGCTACTCTTTCGACCGCATACCTATCTATTGTGATTCTAAAAGTGCCATAGCCATCTCGTGCAATCCCGTGCAACACTCGAAGACCAAGCATATTAGAGTCCGCTATCACTTCATAAAGGAACACGTAGAAGAGGGTACTGTTGAATTATTCTTCGTGAAGACTGAATACCAACTCGCCGATCTATTTACTAAAGCCCTTCCAAAAGAAAGGTTTGATAATCTAGTTCGACGAATTGGCATGCGAAGCCTAACTCCCGAAGAGTTAGAAAGTCTTCTCGAAACTTCTTGAATTTTAGCTCAAAAAGCTTCGCTATAAATATTTTTGAAAAACAAAATACAAAATTTGAAAAACCATCAAAAACAAAATACAAAGATAGAAAATTTCAAAAATACAAAAACAATATCAAATCAAAAAAGCCAAAAATATTCTTCTCACGACATGTCTCTCGTATAATCGATATTCTGTACGTATCTAGAAATGTCATTCAACAATGATACGGACATGTACAGATGCTTGAGCGAGAGTTCATTTAAATTTTTTCTAAGACATGTCGTTTCTCAAAATATCTTCACAATGGCTTTCGTATACTTCAATACGAAACCCGCACTTAAATGACGGCTTTCGTATATTTTAGTACGAAACCCGCGCTACAATGATGACTTCTGATTATTTCAGATCAGGACTCGCATTGTTAATGGCTGTTGGGAATTCTGCAAAGTAAGAATTCTGCTGAAAAAATACTGCTGATGGATTCTGCTGAAGAGCTGGAATCTGCTGGAGAAGTGTTTCTGCGGAAGTAGAGATTCTGCGTATTGTGTTTCTACTGAAGAAGTGTTTCGGCGTATTTTGTTATTAGTTAGGATATGCACGAGTTTTATTAGGAAATTATAATGCATATCTTCTATTAGTTTTTAGAATATACGTTTCTTGTGAAACGGTTTAGGGTTCCTTATCTATAAAAGGAACACATTATTATGTATTAGGTACGAGTTTTGAAAAACAAGTTTTAGTATTAATCAAAGATCCATAGAGGATCAAACCGTTCTTAGTTATTTGTGTTTATACTTGTGTTTGATTTCCGCTTTAGAATACAAGTAATAGAGACTTTCTATTAGTGTGTTTGTGATTACATAAACATTACTAACGATCCACGAGCGCTCAAAGATCTATCAAGGTCTAAGGTTCAACAAGTGGTATCAGAGCCTCGAGAGAGTCTCTGTGATACTAAGAACATCTTTTCTTTTACACCCTCTCAAACAGAACAACCAAAACAATGCCTGGATCAGACGATGGATCCGAAGTTAACAACAACCATAACACCACATCTTCATCTATACAACAACTCACTCTCACCAATAGCAATGCAAAGTTCCCATACCTCAAGAAGGAAGAGTATGAATTGTGGGCTATGAAGATGCAGAACTGGATCACTAATATTGGTTGGAATCTTTGGGAAATTGTCAAAAAGGGAAATCGTTTGAAGAAGCACATCAAAGATGCAGATGGTAGAGTTACCATTGTTGATCCTAGAACTGCTGAAGAGATTCTTACTGTACAGAGAGAGAATAAAGTTAGAACTATTCTCCTTCAGGCTATTCCAGATGATCACATGGGTGACTTTCACTTCATGGAGAATACAAAGGACATCTGGATGGCCATCAAGGCTAGGTTTGGTGGGAACGATGAGTCAAAGAGGATGAGGAAATCAATGCTGAAATAGCAGTTTCAAGAATTCCAAGTCTCTGAGGAAGAAGGTATCCACAAGGGGTATGACAGGTTCCATATGATTTTGAGTCAATTGAATCAACTGAAGGCCAGACCAGACAATAAGGATTGCAATGCAAAGTTATTGCGATCTTTACCTCCATCTTGGCTGCAAGTGAGCATTGCACTCAAAGCTAAAGGAGGACTGGATATGCTCTCTTTTGATGATCTCTACAACAAGCTTAAAACTCTTGAGCCCGATGTCAGAAGTCCCATTCGTTCATCCACTCCCAATTACTCAGCTTTTGTTAGCACCACCTCCAATAAGATGACTCAAGCTTCAAGCCCAAGCTCCTCAGTATCATCTTCCTACACCAACACCAGATCAAATTATCAACAATAGTCCAGTAGTGTATTGGAAGATGTACTTCACTCTTTTGTTGCTGATTATGAAAATCAGCAGCAACTTGCTTTTGAGGATTTTGAACAGGTGGATCCTCTGGATATGGAAGAGATGAACTTGAAGTGGCAGGTGGCCATGCTCACTATGAACATCAAAAGATTTGAAAAGAAGTCAGGGAGAAAGTTTGGTTTCCAGGGAAGAGATCCAGCTAGGTTTGACAGGAGCAAGATCAAATGCTATACATGTGGTCAGAAGGGTCACTTCTCAAGAGAGTGCAAGGATAGGAAGACTGGTGATGAGGTTAGGTATTCTACCTATCAGCAGAATCAAGTGAAAGATGGATCTTCCCAAGCTTTGGTCACTCTGGATGATCATGTCAACTGGAAGGCACATGAGCCTGATAATGATGAAGCTTCTGGTCCTGAGTTGAGTGGATTGCTGGCCAGCTGTTCTACAAAAGATCAGCATGATCAAGTTGCCTTCATGGGCATCTCTCAGGTACATAATTGTGTTTTTGGTTGTAGTGAAAGATATAATGAACTTAAGGAGGCTTATGATGAATTGAAACCTAAATATAATGAATGTTATGTAGAAGTTGAGGCTTACAAACAGGCTTTAAAAACTTTAGAAAGACAAAAAATTTGGTTTCAAAAGAATCAGCTTGCTTATGATGAAAAGATAAGGGTGTTAGAAAGTGATTTAGAATGTACTAGAATTGATTTAAAGCGTACTGAGAAAGAAAAAGCTAATATAGATTCAGAAAACCAAGTGCTGAAAGAGAAACTAGAGAAGGAAATAGCTAATCATAAAACTTGGTTAATGTCAGGTGATAAGTTAGCTAGCTGTCTCTATGGTAGTCAGGCCTAGCAAATTATGTTAAAGAAGGAAAATTACATGCTGTGCCTGGACCTATTAGAGGAGAACACATGCCCACTACCAACACCACAGACTTTGATGGATCACACCATCTTTATGGCAAAAAGTCAAGTGACTTGCCAGACCCTGATTCTAATTCTACTGACTTTGTCTCTTGTTCTGACAGTGACAAGTCCTCTGACCAAGGGTCTACTACCTATACCAGTTGTGATTCAAGTGAAAAGTCAGACCTTACCAAGACCTCACCCAAGCCTACACCCAAGACTCCCTACAAGCCTGTTAGAGTTGCTGCTGATGAATCAAATTCAAAGACAGTTTCCTCTGAAGACTTGTCATTTAATTCCTTGCAAAACAATGTTTTTAATTCTGTCAAAAACAATTCTGTTAATGTTTGTGGTTTGAATACTTTTACATGTAATGGAACAACTTTCAATTTGAATAAATCTTCTAAAAAGAAGAAATGTTTTGTGTGTGGAAGTAAATTTCATTTGATTAAGGAATGTAATTTTCATGAGCAAAGAATGGGTGTATGTGCTGATCAAAATAAACCTAGACCAATGTGGAAAAATGTTAATGACATACCACCATATATTCCACAAGCAACTAATAAGACCAGCAATTCTGCTGATAGACCTTCTCCATCTGCTTGGAGAAGATCTGTTGCTAGACCATATGTGAGACCAACTAGTTCATATTTTCAGAATGGTTATTGGCCTGGATTTATTGACCCAATGTATGTGGGTAGGGGATATTGGGATACTGCTGTGAAGCCCTTAGCAGATTGTTCTTGGACTAAAAAGGGACCCTATTTTCAAAGAAGGCCCAAGAACAATGGTGGATCTTATACATCTACATGGCCTAACTCTTATGATCCACAAGGCAGGCTCAAGTCAGTAATGACTTGAGTCTCCAAAGTGTACTTATATTTTGTATATATTTTTGTTGTTGTTGTAGGATCATCCTCTGAAAAGTAAAGAAGTAGGCATAGTAGATAGTGGTTGTTCCAGGAGTATGTCAGGGAACATAGAGTTGATGCATGATTTTTTACCCATTAAAGGAGGAGGCAATGTGACTTTTGGTGGAGGAGATGGTAGAATCACTGGGAAAGGAACCATCAGAACACCTAATTTGGACTTTGAGAATGTTTATTATGTGAAGGAACTGCAACATTTCAACTTGTTCTCAGAATCACAAATTTGTGACACCAAGAACAAAGTATTCTTCTTTGAGGATGAATGTCTTGTGCTCTCTAAAGACTTCAAACTTCCAGAAGATACAACAATTCTGCTGAAAGTTCCCAGAAGCTACAATTTATACACATTCAATTTGAATGATGTTCAACCTGAAGGTGACCTGATATGTTTGGTGGCTAAAGCATCCCTGGATGAGTCTAAAAAGTGGCATAGAAGGATGGCTCATGTGAATTTCAAGACCATTAACAAGCTTTCTAAACTTGGTCTAGTTCATGGACTTCCTTCCAAAGTCTTCACCAATGAGCACAATTGTGTTGCCTGCAACAAAGGAAAGCAACACAGAGCCTCATACAAAGCCATTACAGCTGTGAGCACAATCTCAGAACCTCTTCAGTTGCTGCATATGGATCTCTTTGGTCCAACTCAAATCAGAAGTATTGATCACAAGTACTTCTGCCTGGTAATCACTGATGACTATAGCAGGTTTTGTTGGGTATTCTTTTTGAAAACTAAAGATGAAACATCTCGAATTTTAAAAGAATTTATTACCCTTGTTGAAAACCAGCTAAACAAAAAGGTTAAAGGTATTAGGTGTGATAATGGGACAGAGTTCAAAAATGCTATTTTAATAGAACTTTGTCAGTCTAAAGGGATAAAAAGGGACTATAGCAATCCAAGAACCCCACAGCAAAATGGGGTTGCTGAAAGAAAGAATATGACCTTAATAAAGGCAGCAAGATCCATGCTTGCAGACTCTAAATTACCCACTATGTTCTGGACTGAAGCAGTAAGCACTGCTTGTTATGTTTTGAACAGGGTATCCATCACTAGACCTCATTTCAAGACACCTTATGAACTTCTCACTGGGAAAGTTCCTGATATTCATTATCTCAAACCTTTTGGATGTCAAGTGACCATTTTGAACACTAGTGATCCACTGGGAAAGTTTGATGAGAAAGCTGATGAGGGGTATATTGTGGGTTACTCAGCTCATAGTAAGGCTTATAGGGTATATAATTTAAATGCTAAAAAGATTGAGGAGACCCTTAACCTGAGATACCTAGAAGACAAGCCTAATGTTCAGGGTCAAGGTCATGCTTGGTATTTTGACCTGGATTACTTAACTGATTACTTGGGCTATACTAGATATGTTGCTAACCAATCTGCAGGTTCTCAAGAGTCTCCCACTAACAATGCAGGTACCCTGGATGATGACTCAGATAGTGAGTCTGAGCATGATGAAGCGAAAAGTGTACCGCTTTTAAGGGGTCATTTAAGCCCTAAATCGTATTTATTTGATCAAATATCGCCCTAAATCGTTCCTTTTGTCATTTTAGGTACTTTTGAGGAGAAATCTGGAAAAGGAGGCATTTTGGACGTTTTTGGAGCATAAAAGTGAAGAAAACGGCAAAGTCTCAAAAATCGGCTGAAAGTTACCTTTGACGGCGTCACAATTAACCCCAGACGGCGTCATGCCTTGGCAAGAAAAAGTGGACGTGAAATTTACTCATGATAAGCCAGTGAAAATAGCATGTGAATTCTGACGACGTCACGCTTTAACTTGATCAAGGGCGTCACGGCTTAAATCAAAAGGGGACGGCGTCACGTTTAAGGTTCGACGGCGTCAAGCCTTGATAAGCCAGAATGGATTTTGAAGAGCTAAAGAGGGACGGCGTCAAGAAGGTCATCCGGGAACCCTAGAAGCGGCGAGGTGACGGCGTCACACTCCATAAGGTGACGCCGTCAGATCCAAAAATCTATATATAGTTTTCTAATTTTTTGTCATTAGAGAGAGCTTAGTGTGTGGAATTTTGGGAGAAAACCCTAAGACGAATTTAGCTCCTTTTTCAAGGCTTTTTGCCTTGAGATCTTCCATGTTACATTGAAGATAAGTTATCAATTAATCATTCAATATGTCTATGTGTTGTTTGATTTTATCTTATTCTTGTCTTTTGATTAACATGTTAGGCTAAATTTATCTTGTGTTTGCTTAGATCTAATGAAACCTAGCTATTGATTATTGGTTATTAGTGTGTTATTAGTTGTATTGGATGATTGTTTATCTATGTTAGGCTTAAGAAAACTGGCTAACTTCCTATTCGGTAACTTGCTTGAACGTCTTAAGAAACATGAACCAAATGCGTACTAAAGGTTTTTATGGTTGTATTTAATGCACAAGCGAATTCTAGTGATCCCATGTTAGGAGCTTCCTAGCCGGCTCGACATAAGAGTGAAGTAGGAGCTTGTAGAGTTGGGGAAGTAAGTACGCCACCCCACGAATGGTATTAAGGAATACACCCGTCATCCACGCGACTAATACACACTAATTAACCGGTAAAAGATAGTTAGGGAGTAAGGAAATCTAAGTAAACACATTTCTCTACACATAAGTTTCTCACAACATTTTATTTTCAGTTATTTATTTTATTTGCATTTGTAGTTATTTGGGTTAGTTGACTAGCAACTAATTCCGCCCACTCTTTCAAAACCGAGATTTTACTTGCTTTTATAAAAAAAATATAAAAACATAAAAAGAATCTTCCTCAACCCTTAGACCTAATTAGAGTAGCCTTTCACACCTAACGAACACTATTCCCTGTGGAGAACGATCAATCCCCCGTACTTACCACTACACTATACTACATCGGTCAGGTACACTACCTGGTGGGGTTGTAAGCCTCTTGAGATCCCTCGAGAGGTAAAACCTGTTGTAAGGTTGCAAAACCCACGCATCAAGTTTTTGGCGCCGCTGCCGGGGAATAGTTATTGTTTAGGTTGAATTTTTATTTCTATTAGGTCTACTCACTAGATTCCTTTCTAGTGAGATTTTTATTTTATTTTTCTAGGTTTTCTTTAGTCTATCTATTTTCTTCGTGTCTTTGTTCGTAACCATTACCATCCGACATCATGGAAGATGGTAATATCCTTAACCCCCACAACCCACCACCACAACAACCACCACCACCTCCTAGAGCCCGTACTTTAGGAGAGTACTCCCGTCCTAGCCACCATGGCTATCGAAACACCATTGAGCTCACTCAAGGAGCCAATATCACACCCTTGCGATCCGACACCATCCGGTTGGTGCAAAGCGGATGCGCATTCCATGGACTTCGTTCTGAAGATCCTAATCAACATCTCAAGGACTTTCTTAAAATCATTGATTCTATAGACCTTGATGTTGCCACTCGAGAGACGACCGATTGCGTCTCTTCCAATTCTCTTTGCGGGATCAAGCTAGTCAGTGGCTAGAACGTCAACCCGCAGGATCCATCACCTCTTGGGATGATCTCACCACTCGTTTCCTTGCTCAGTTTTTCCCACCGGGAAGAACTACCAAGCTAAGGAATGATATCTTGATGTTCCAACAACGTCAAGGCGAAACTCTCTACGAGGCATGGACTCGATTCAAGGATTTACTCCAAAAAGTCCCTCACCATGGTATAGAACTTTGGCTCCAAGTCCAAATCTTCTATGACCATATCAATCTCTCCACGAGGCAAACCATTGACCAATCGGCCGGTGGCAAGCTACGTGATCTAAGTGCGGAACAATCATGGGCTCTCCTAGAGGATCTTGCTCTTTATGACAACGAAAGTTGGAGTGATCCCCGTGATTTGAATAAAACGGTCAAGGCAATATCTTTGCCTTCGAACAATTCAAGCACTTCCGACCGTAGGATCATAGAACTTGAAGACCAAGTCAAGTTTCTCATGAAATCTTACGAGGCTCCTAAACCTTCAAGCCAAGTGAACAAAATCACTTCTTCATGTGAATTATGTAGTGGTCCCCACGACACTCGTGATTGCATGGAACTTCCCGAACAAGCTTTTGTTGACTACGCATCCTCGCGTACCGACGGAGCGGGAGACAAGTGGTACACTTTCAAACCCGAGCCAAACCATTACGGTGATACATACAACCCCTCATGGAAAAATCACCCGAACCTTAGGTGGAAACAAAACCAAAACACACAACAAACCAATTCTTCCAACCCACCTAATCGTTTCCAATCAAGCGGTTCCAACTCGAACCGTACTTTCAACAACAATCCTTCCGGCAATGGTAGTACCGATAACTTTGAAGGATTGATGTCTCAATTTATGGCATCTCAAGAAGCTCGTTTAGCCAAGTTTGAAGCCGATTTCAAACAAAAACAAAGCGAGATGACCGATAAGATTGACACCTTGTTGAAAGCCCTCAATGACCGAGAAATGGGAGCACTCCCTAGCAACACGGTCAAGAACCCGAAACTAAACGTCAACGCTATTTCATCGGTTTCGTCCCCTAGTTCTTGTCCACAATATTATTCGGTCAATTCCATGAGCACGTGTTTCAAACAAACCCAAGTCGTTCCAAATGACCAAGAAGTTATGACATCCAAATTGGTCAACAACATAGTTGAAACACCTCCCACTCAAAACCTTGACGAAGAATTCAAGGAGCTCCACCTTGAAAGTCCGGTTGTTGATGTGTTGGATGAGAAGAAGCTCAAGTTAGGCGAAAAAGGGACCGCCTTTGTTCAAAACATGCTACCTAAGAAGTTAGATGATCCGGGCTTATTTGTTCTACCTTGCAAGATCGGTAATTCGGAGGCTTATGACACATTAGCCGATCTTGGATCAAGCCTTAACCTACTTCCGTTACCTCTCTACACCTCTCTAAAACTTGGAAAACTTGAAGAAACCGAGGTAATAATAGGTTTAGCGGATGGGAGTGTTGCTTACCCGGTTGGAGTAGTTAAGGACGTGTTAGTGCACATTGGAAAACTAACCATTTTAGCCGATTTCCACGTCCTTGATATGGTTAGCGACCCTACATGCCCCTTGTTGATAGGTAGAGGATTTTTGGCGACCGCTAGTGCTATGATTGATTGTAAGGAATCCAAGATAGCGGTAGGAGAAGGAGATACTTGGTCAGTCTATGATGTTAAGAAACATGCCTATGATACTAGTGAGGAACCAACACCACATTGGCTAGAATCAAATAGGAGACCATCTAGATATGGACCTTGGATTGATAGAGATTTCATAGGACCCCAACGCCCATTTTACCTAGAAGAGGACTTTGTTAACCGAACGCATTCGGTAGAACAACTCTTGGCTAGGGACACCGAATTGGATCCATTTGAAGATTCTCTAGTTTTTAGAAAGATGATTGATTTCCTAGGAGTTTTGCCAATTAACCTAGGAATGAATAAGTGGATTTGTGAGGAAGATGATCATAAGTGGAATTGGGATAAACCACCCAAAGATGGAGATGGGTCATGGCATATCAAGATGACATTGTATGACCCGGATGGAGAGAAGTTTGAGAAGATATATCGTACTAAGCGGACCAATAGGAAACTTCAATCCAAGCTTAACCCTAAAGACGTCCTCGATGACGAGCTCACTTATATAGGGTAGCGTGACTTTGAGTCTAGCTACAAGACTCGTTAATAAAGAAAAGCGCTTCTTGGGAGGCAACCCAAGCTTTATTTGTTTTATTTGCTTTGTGTGCTTATTTATTTGTTTGTTTGTTTTTATTTGCTTCCGTATGTGTGTTTAATTTTTATTAGTATTGATTCATGTTCAAAAGTAAATTGTGAAAATGCTTTATGTTGTTTTTAACTTCGTCTTAACTACATATAAAGGTATTTTGCAAAAGATAAGTGTAAGAGAAATCTAAATCGGTTTATTAGAACACAAATGAACATGAATCATAATAATACTAAATTAACATACATATTAGTGTTTGTTTGAGTCAAATGCTTGTATCGAGTCATAATGATGTTTTGCAGGATTTCCAGGAAGTAAGGTAAAGGTTTTTCCAGAAATTTTCCGGAAACTTAAAATGAAAATTTTTGTCAGGTCATTTCTGACGGCGTCATGGTTTATAACCTGACGGCGTCAGATTTAATTTTCAGAAATTTTTGAAAGTTTTGTTTTTAAAAAGTTTTTATTAAAATCTCCAACTTATAATCTCCAGGAATCTGCAAAATTATCATTCCACAAGCATTATATCCTTATATATAGATTTATCCCGCCGATTTTATGCAGGTTTTCGTGTTTGTTTTCTCAGGTTTAACAGGTTATTTTAGACAAGGAGATGTTTATGGAATCAAGCTTATGGCGATGCATTAGTCATGGAGCTTCAACATTACTTTGGAAGAAGATTTAACCGTGTAATTTCATTATCCACCGAGCGAATCAGGGGAGTATTTGATTTCATTCTTTTACTTTATGCTTTTACATCTTGTTATTTGAACATTGGGGACAATGTTCATATTAAGTGTAAGGGAAGGGTAAAAGTACGATTTTTGAGAATACAATTACGCTTGACTTTTGTTTGTTTAATGGTAGATGTGTAATAAAACTGAGAGAAATACTTGTTAGGGTAATTTTAGTGCCAAATTTAAAATTTTTTACAACATATAGGAGTGAAACTTTGATCTTAATAAGCGTCTCACGGATAGGAGTTATATGACTAGCACAAAAAACCGTACCACTAAAAAAAATTTTCACCCCAAATATGTGAGGTTCGCCCCTAGAATTGGTAGGAAAAGCATTATGCTATGATGTGTGTACCGGTAGCACTTAGATTCTAGAACTTGCGTTAGGACCATTCCGAGGCCACAAGTGAGACTACATTCGTGTAGTTAGATTTACTACATGATAAGAGGCATTAGGATTAACCCATTGTTTTACACCTGTGTTTTTGTTATAATTACGTTGGCTACATTGGTCAAGTAATTCTCCCACACCCTTTGCGTTGTACTCATTTTTAGTACACGATACCCCTAGTACACCCCTCAGAGCCTATCTTTTCGTTTCAACCTTTAAGCATTTTACTTAAAGGAAGAATTTGTTACACCCCACTTAAATGTACACCCAAATCGCCTTAGCCTACCTTGTATGCACTCATTTTTTTTGCATTATTGTTACAACATTTGTTTAAACCCAAGTTAATTATCTAGTTGATTACATGGTTGCTAAGTCGAGTCATATCCTTGTACATATTGTTTTGGGACGATTGGGACTCATGGGTAAAGTACTAGTGTAATGGAGTAATGGGGAAGAACATCATTTATTACCCCCATATGTGCTAAATATTTTAAAAAGTACTCCAAGTTTTTCAATTATCTTAATTCGAGTCATTAGAATAGTTAATTGTAAAGTTATGTAAAAGTTCAAGTGTAAGGGGAATGCAACGCCCCTGTGATGCATTATTTTGGATGGTAGGGCAAAAGTGTATGCAAAAAAAAAAAAAAAAAAAAAAAAAAATCAAGAAAAATACAAAAAAATGAGAAAAAGAAAAGTAGAAAAAACATACGGACTACCATCCCGTTTTATTTTATGTTTATTTTATGTTTTTGTTATTTTCTTTCATTAGCTTAAGATTGAGTCGAGTCTTGGCTTAGCAACATTGTATAGTACATGTAATTGATCAAGATCTTTAACTCGCCACCAGTAAAATATCCTTTATCCAACCAAACTGTGTTTTCCTTTTCCCTACACCTAACGTTATAACCCATTTAAAAGCCCTCTTTGATAGTTTATCTTTGGTGCTTACACCTAGTGGAGGAGGTTTTTGATCCTTTCCCAAGCCTATGGTAATCTATTTGCTATGAAAGGTAGTGAGAGATATTATCCGTTTTCATTTATGAGATTTATTTTGATGACACTTGAGAGATGTGAGTATCTAAACACTACTTGTGAGGTGCTAGTATGTAATCTCCGTGCTTATTATGATTGAAGTGGAACGAATATTTGTTGTAATTACTTTTATGTTTGCATTAAATGACCCCTAACTTGTATTTTGATTAGAATAAAAGCGCATTTGCTTGAGGACAAGCAAATCTCAAGTGTAAGGGTATTTGATGAAGCGAAAAGTGTACCGCTTTTAAGGGGTCATTTAAGCCCTAAATCGTATTTATTTGATCAAATATCGCCCTAAATCGTTCCTTTTGTCATTTTAGGTACTTTTGAGGAGAAATCTGGAAAAGGAGGCATTTTGGACGTTTTTGGAGCATAAAAGTGAAGAAAACGGCAAAGTCTCAAAAATCGGCTGAAAGTTACCTTTGACGGCGTCACAATTAACCCCAGACGGCGTCATGCCTTGGCAAGAAAAAGTGGACGTGAAATTTACTCATGATAAGCCAGTGAAAATAGCATGTGAATTCTGACGACGTCACGCTTTAACTTGATCAAGGGCGTCACGGCTTAAATCAAAAGGGGACGGCGTCACGTTTAAGGTTCGACGGCGTCAAGCCTTGATAAGCCAGAATGGATTTTGAAGAGCTAAAGAGGGACGGCGTCAAGAAGGTCATCCGGGAACCCTAGAAGCGGCGAGGTGACGGCGTCACACTCCATAAGGTGACGCCGTCAGATCCAAAAATCTATATATAGTTTTCTAATTTTTTGTCATTAGAGAGAGCTTAGTGTGTGGAATTTTGGGAGAAAACCCTAAGACGAATTTAGCTCCTTTTTCAAGGCTTTTTGCCTTGAGATCTTCCATGTTACATTGAAGATAAGTTATCAATTAATCATTCAATATGTCTATGTGTTGTTTGATTTTATCTTATTCTTGTCTTTTGATTAACATGTTAGGCTAAATTTATCTTGTGTTTGCTTAGATCTAATGAAACCTAGCTATTGATTATTGGTTATTAGTGTGTTATTAGTTGTATTGGATGATTGTTTATCTATGTTAGGCTTAAGAAAACTGGCTAACTTCCTATTCGGTAACTTGCTTGAACGTCTTAAGAAACATGAACCAAATGCGTACTAAAGGTTTTTATGGTTGTATTTAATGCACAAGCGAATTCTAGTGATCCCATGTTAGGAGCTTCCTAGCCGGCTCGACATAGGAGTGAAGTAGGAGCTTGTAGAGTTGGGGAAGTAAGTACGCCACCCCACGAATGGTATTAAGGAATACACCCGTCATCCACGCGACTAATACACACTAATTAACCGGTAAAAGATAGTTAGGGAGTAAGGAAATCTAAGTAAACACATTTCTCTACACATAAGTTTCTCACAACATTTTATTTTCAGTTATTTATTTTATTTGCATTTGTAGTTATTTGGGTTAGTTGACTAGCAACTAATTCCGCCCACTCTTTCAAAACCGAGATTTTACTTGCTTTCATAAAAAAAATATAAAAACATAAAAAGAATCTTCCTCAACCCTTAGACCTAATTAGAGTAGCCTTTCACACCTAACGAACACTATTCCCTGTGGAGAACGATTAATCCCCCGTACTTACCACTACACTATACTACATCGGTCAGGTACACTGCCTGGTGGGGTTGTAAGCCTCTTGAGATCCCTCGAGAGGTAAAACCTGTTGTAAGGTTGCAAAACCCACGCATCAATGACTCAGATAGTGAGTCTGAACATGATGAAACAAACAATTATTGTCCCTTCTTTTTCTCCTAACCATTTTGCAGGTGATCAAGAAACTTCTGATGAGATTGAAGATGAGTCACACTATGCAGAGGACCTTGCTAGACTCAAGAAGCAAGAGCATGCAGCCAATCAAGAAGCTGTAAGGCTTGGTGTGGAGTCAGCACAAGCAGTCAGTGGAAACCAGGATTCTGCTGACAGTTCTCCTGTTTCTCCTGACATCATCAAATCTGCTGACAGTCCTACTGCAAATACTCCCATTTCTACTAGTGTGTCCACAGACTTCGAAGAACCATATACTCGATTTCCAAGTCCTTCAGACCTTGGAAATCACCAACCCAAAGCTGGCATCTTCACCTCATCTTCCTATGACAGTGATTTTGGACCACAATTGATGTTCACCCCACTGCTACAAAAAGGATCAACATTGCTCATCCCCAATCAAATATTCTTGGTGATCCTCAAGCACCTGTTAGAACTAGAAGTACTGTGAAAAGTTCTAAGTATGGTCAAGTTGCTTTTCTTTCCTATGTCTCCAATCAGCAAAGGGACAATCACACAGACTTTAAGCATTGTCTGTTTGCTTGTTTTCTATCTCAAGTGGAACCAACCAGTGTTTCTCAAGCTCTTGAAGACTCAAGTTGGATTGAAGCAATGCAAGATGAGATGCAACAATTCAAGAATCAAAAGGTTTGGATACTGGTACCACTACCTGAAGGGAAGATTGCAATTGGGACAAAATGGATTTTGAAGAATAAAAGAGATGCAAGGGGTATTGTGGTCAAAAACAAAGCAAGGTTAGTGGCTCAGGGGTTCAGACAAGAGGAAGGAATTGATTATAATGAAGTTTTTGCACCTGTAGCTAGAGTTGAGGCCATTAGAATCTTCTTGGCATATGCATCTTATATGGATTTCATGGTATATCAGATGGATGTTAAAGGTGCTTTTCTGTATGGTGAAATTGAAGAGGAGGTATATGTCACTCAACCCAAAGGTTTTGAAGACCCAGATAATCCAAAGCATGTTTACAAGGTTGTCAAAGCTCTCTATGGACTACATCAGGCACCAAGAGCTTGGTATGCTAGGCTTTCTGCATTTCTGCTAAAGCATGGTTACAGACGAGGTGCCATTGACAAAACACTCTTCATAAAGAAGAATTCCAGAGACATCATTCTTGTGCAAGTTTATGTGGATGACATTATCTTTGGCTCCACTAAAGAAGCTTGGTGCAGGGAGTTTGAGGAATTGATGAAGGGAGAGTTTCAGATGAGTGCTATGGGGGAGCTTACTTTCTTTTTGGGTCTACAAGTTAAGCAGAAACCTGATGGTATATTTATCAGTCAGGATAAATATGTGAAAGACATTTTGAAGAAGTTCGATATGGACAATGTCAGAACTGCCACTACACCTTATGAAGCTCCAAAACCAAAGAACAATCTTGAACCAGATCCTGCTGTGAATGTTCACCTATACAGATCCATGATTTGTTCATTGATGTATTTGACAGCTTCAAGGCCTGACATTACATTTGCTGTGAGTGCTTGTTCTAGACATCAGGTCACTCCAATTACTTCCCATTTGAATGCAGTCAAAAAGATCTTTAAGTACCTCAAAGGCCAACCCAACTTAGGTCTTTGGTACCCAAAAGAGTCTCCTTTTAAGTTGGAAGCATATAGTGATAGTGATTATGCTGGTGCAAATCTGGATAGGAGATACACAACTGGAGGTTGCCAATTTCTTGGAAGAAGATTGATTTCTTGGCAATGCAAGAAACAAACTATTGTTGCTTCCTCATCTACTGAAGCAGAGTATGTTGCTGCTGCCAATTGTTGTGGTCAGGTTCTTTGGATACAAAATCAATTGCTGGATTATGGGTTTAATTTCATGAACACCACAATCTTTATTGATAATCAAAGTACCATATGCATAGTTAAAAATCCAGTTTTTCATAATAGAACTAAGCATATTGAGATCAGGCACCATTTTATAAGAGATGCATATGAAAAACATTTGATAAAGGTGATTAAGATTCACACAGATGATAATGTGGCAGATTTACTGACTAAAGCCTTTGATGGACCTAGGTTTCAACACTTAGTTGTCCACATTGGGATGCTTAACCCTTAACTGCAAAGTTTGAGGGGAGGCATAGGCCTCAGGGGAGGCATATGCCTCAGGGGAGGATTGTAGTTGTAAATCTTGTAAAGTTTGTAGATTTTTGGTTATGTTTTTGTTTGCTAACACTAATCAGCTAATGTTCTTTAAGTTTTGTATGTTTTGGTTTGGTTTGTTTGCTACTTTGTGTCTGTTTTGCAGAAATGCCTATATGTGCAGTTGCTGATTTTATGTTGAAGTTCACAAGTTTGGTTAATTGGGAACATGGTCATGAAAGCTTAAAGTCTGTTTCTACTGAAGAGAAGCACAAGTCATAATCACTGGTACAAGTGAAGATCATTATTTCTACTGAAAAGAAATTCAAGTAATGTAAAAGTGCTACTCAATGAGATATAAAAGAAGTCTTGTTCATTCATTCAAGAAAAAATTTACAGCTTACAATCAACTTCAAATGAAATACAAGACCATCCCTATACAAAATCTACCAAACATATTCTAGCTCCTATCATCTATTACAAAAGCTGGTGGATATGCATGACCAGTACGATGAAGAAGCTGAAGATGAAAATGGAAAGGATGGATTGATGAAAATGATGATGATGCTCAAGAACCTTGTTTTATGTCTTTGGTCCCTGGCAACATCACATCACCTTCTACTCCACCTTCCCTTTTCCCTTGCCCTTACTACTGCTTCCATGGTATGTAGCACCAGATCCTGGAGCAGGAAGACCAATCACCACTTCCCGTGATTTTGGAAGTGAAAGGTTAGACTTCCGTGGCCTTGGTTGGGATCTCTTTGGTGTGGAAGGAGGGATAAATGTTGGATCTTCATCTTCATCCTCAGAAGATTCCTCATCAGAGGTACAAAGAAAAGGGGAGACATATACTCTGTCCATTACTGGGTAGGGAAACAAGGGACGTGAATCAGCAGAAGAATCTGACTCAGCAGGAATGGGGGCCTTGTTTGCTTCCCCCACATCATGTTTCTTCTCACTTGTTTTCTTGGTTAATCGGAGTGTCCATGGTTGAGCACTGGGTGGAAAGTAAGTGCTCCAACCATCACTGGATGATGATGATGATGAGGAGGAGGTTAGATCTATGATTTCTGGTTTGGAAGACATGTTTGTTGTGGCTAATTATGGGAATATTGAGAAATTAGGGTTTGATGTTCAATTGGGGGTAATTGTTATGTGGTGACTGAGGCTTTGATTAGGGCAAGATTGCAACTGGATGATGAAGGTGGTGTCTATCATACCAACTCTGTAGAGATACTTGCTGGGTTAAGAGCTGCTGGTTATCAAAGTACTGACACAGATATGTGGCACAAGAATAAGTTTTGCCCCATGTGGAGGTTTTTGGTGCACACATTACTTCAGTGTATCAGCAACAAATCTGGAGGATGGGATCAATTCTCTACCCAATTGGGTTGTGGTATTGTATGTCTTTCACAGGGTTTGACTTATAATTTCTCTAAGTTTATTTTTGATAATATGGTTGAAAATATTCAAAAGAAAAAGCATAAGTTTTTAATGTACCCTAGGTTTTTACAAATGATTTTAGGCATAACAACCCAAGAGAGAGTCTATTGTCCCATAGGAGCTCTTAGTGCTAAATTGTTTGCTTCTATGAAAACTCATTATGTTGGGGCACATCACCCTCTGCTACCAGCTATGTTGCCACATGGCAATGATGATGCTGGTGAGGGTAATGCTGCTGGTGCTCCACCCTCTCCAAATGCTGCTGATGATGGTAATCCATCATCTTCTAGTGTTGCTGCTGATGGTAATACATCAGTTGCCGTTGATGAGGGCCCTTCCATGACTGCTGAAGCATCCAATGTTTCTCCTGACCAACCTACACCTTCACCTTTACCTGTTTCACCTAGACCTAGTCCTAGTCCAACACCAACTCATGTTGCTCCTGATGAGCTTGTTCCTGAGGTTGAGGAGACTATTCAGTCTCTTGATACCCAAGTGCCTTTACCTCTTGAACCTGAGATTACTAGACTGTCCACACCTAGTCCTGTTAGAGAGCCAATTGATGATAGCTCTCCTACTTTTGAGCATATACATGTTTTTTCTGAAAGGCCCAATGAAGCTCCCAATACCACTGAGCAATCTGCTGGTGGAGCTGAGGACCCTATTACTCTCACATATGTATATGATTTGCTCAACAGGAATGTTCAGGAAATTAACAAGTTAAAGAAGGAGCTCGCAGATACCAAATCCTCACTTGGTGGTGAGATTGTGATATTGAAAAGGAGGATTCAGGAGTTAGAAGATCAACTTGGGCAGAAAACGAAAAGGAAGTTTGTGTTTGCCTCTGATGAAGAGCAGGAGGATATACAATTGGATCATCTTGAGTTATTGGCTGAAGCTGCTCAGCAGACTCATGCTTCTTCACCCAAAGCTTCTGAATCATCATACTCAAAAGAGCCTCTCAAGTTCTATAGAAAGAAGAGAAGACAGTATTTGAGCAAGGATTCCACTGAGACTTCTAAGGTGCCAAGTGTGGATGTTGTTCAAGATACAGTTGATGGTGATCATTTTAAGGCTGATGAACCAATGGTTGATGTTGCTTCTACTGTTGGCCATTCATCTTCAATTCCAGCACAAACTAGTGTTACACCTTCAGAAGTTTCTCCTGTAATATTTGTTGCTGGGAGAACTTTTGTCCTGGATTCTGATGCTGTTGTCTCTCCTACACATGTTGAAGATACTTCTCAACATGTTTCTAATATTGATGCTTCTTCTGATGTTCCTACTGAGGATATTGACACAGTTCCAATTGTTGATATTTCTCATGATGATTCTTCTGATGAGCTTGTTGCCAAGAGAAAAGGAGTGATGGATGAGGAGGATCTTGGTCCTGACCTTGTGACTGACAAGGAGAGGATTGGACAAGCAAGAATGCTGAAAGATTATGAAGATCTGATGAAGAGTAAGGCATTGGCACAAAAGCTTGCAGATCAGTTTACTTCAAATTTGCCTCCTGAAAGACAAAGAGAACTGGATGAACAATCAGTTCATTTTACTGATGAGCAGTGGGATTCTTACACTTTACAAGCTGCTTCAAATCCTACTCTTGCTCAAAGTATTTTGGGAGCTGATTTTAATAGTGAGAACTTTCCTGCACAAATGATGGCTATTGGTCAACAAAGGAAGAAAGCTGCAGCTGAAAAGAGAAAGGCTATTGTTGCACAGAAGGCCAAAGCTAAGAGAGAGAAACTACAGACTGAGGCCCAAATGAAGACTTATATGAGAAATGTGGTCTATAACCAATATACTTCTATCTATACCTCTGGTTTGACCAAGAAGCAAGTCTGGGCTTTACCTGAATCTGAATTGACAAGTTTATATAATAGGATTATGAAGAGTATTAAGCCAGCTTCTAATCAATTGAAGAGGATTGCTACAAGTGTGAATGCTCCAGAAGCTAAAAGACTCAAGACAGTTGAGAATGTTGCTTCATTTTCTACTGAGAAAACACCTGAAGTGATACAATCTGCTGAACCTGTTGCTGCACCTTCCATTTTCACTGAGGAAACCTCTGAGAAACAACCATCAATGAGAACTGAGAATCCTTCTATTCTTGTTTCTCCTGGTGCTACACCCATTGCTGCTGACGCATCTGTTGAGCCTGATCCCATTCCTTCTTCTGCATCTGCTGAACAAGAAGGATCACATCTTTCCAACTATAATGCAGATATGGTTAGGAGAGCTGAACAAGAAGCTGCTAAGTCTAGACAGGCCAGAGATGAGTTAGAAAAATTGTATGAAGAAGGTGGTTCTATTCCAATTTCTTCTGTTTCTACATTTTCTATTCCTACTGAAGATGCTTCTGGTGCATCTGAAAAGGTTACTTCTCTTTCTCCTCTCTCTATGGGAATTTATATACCTGGTAGGAGGAAGAAAAGGATGTCCCACAGAAGATACATTGCCATCAGAAGATCAGTAAGATTAGCTAAGAAGCAGACCTCTATAGTTCATAAGTCTTATAAGGGTAGTTCTTCTAAGCATTTGGACCTACAGGCTGCTGATACAACATTTATCAAAGTGGGTTCTTCAGAAACTTTTCCTGAGGGTTCTTGTAGTGTTTTGGTACAATGGACATTGACTGATGGACAGCTTAACACCATATATAGGATTGATAATTCCTGTATGCAATTTACTTTCTTGCAAGAAATACTTCACTTGGTGGATAAGCAAGATTTGATTACTCTCCATAGAATTGTCACAGAGTATTATGCCACTCATACACCACAGGGTGCTGGTTTGTACTAACTGGGGGATCTTCAAGTTCTTTTTGATTCTTACTCTCCAAATGGAATAGGCTACTCAATTTGGAAGAATTCTCATAAGTGGAAGGTTGATACTTGGAGATTTTACCCTATCCCAAATGTGCATGTTGTTGAAACAAAGTCTGGGATTAGGGTGTGTATGTTTTCTGATCAGCATTATCCTTTGTCCATTAAACTGATGCAACGTATGCTAAGAAGGAAATTGGAAGTTCCTCCTAATCCAGTGGCAAATGATATGACTAATGCTGAACAATTGATTGGGTTAATCAAGTCCAAGCTTCTGCAACACAAAGCTTCTACTTGTCTGGTATCTTGTATCCTTGTTGTGTGTTTTATTTCATTTATTTCTTAGTTAAAAAAAAATTATTATTTTGTACTAACTTTTCTGCAGGTTTGTTGTATATCACTCTGTTGATGGTTATCAACTCACCAGATGTGACTTGTGTCCATCAAAGAGTTGGCTAGTCCAAAGGGTACAGCTTTGGTAAAGACACATCAAATCTGTTGATAGCTGTAATAGCTTGCTCAAAGCTATAGGGTACTTCAACTCACCCATGGTTTATTCCTGAGAGTTGAAATGGTTCTCAATTCACCATGGATGTAACCCTTTATGGGATCCAAAGAATTGGCTAGTCTACAAAAGTATGGTTTGTGGTAAAGACACTTGGTATCCATATTTGGTATTCAATTCACCAAGGTTCAGTTGAAACCAAGAATTGGCTAGTCCTGAGCAAACGGCTACAGGTAAAGACATCTCAAATCCGTTTATAGCTGATGATTTGCTAAAAATCATATGGTTATCAGTGTACCATAGTTTTCGAACTTAAACATTTGGCTACTCCAGTAGTAATGGCTATTGGTAAAGAGACATCAAATCCATTATTTTCAATGATTCACCTCTCACAGGAGTTCACACACCTGGATGTGATGAGAATAGTTTGAAACTAAACTGTTTTGATGTACATTATGTCATTTGTTGCTGCAAAGACCTGAAGTTTAAAGTTTTGCCATTCATAGAGATGTGGCTCATTTGATTCTTTGCTATTGATGTTCGAAGTCAATCCTCTTATTCTGAAGTGTTACAGATCTATCAAGAATCTTGAACTTAACCATGTCAAATTCAAGATTAGGGGAGGATTGTTGGGAATTCTGCTAAGTAAGAATTCTGCTAAAAAATACTGCTGATGGATTCTGCTGAAGAGCTGGAATCTGCTGAAGAAGTGTTTCTGCGGAAGTAGAGATTCTGTGTATTGTGTTTCTGCTGAAGAAGTGTTTCCGCGTGTTTTGTTATTAGTTAGGATATGCACGAGTTTTATTAGGAAATTATAATGCATATCTTCTATTAGTTTTTAGAATATACGTTTCTTGTGAAACGGTTTAGGGTTCCTTATCTATAAAAGGAACACATTATTATGTATTAGGTACGAGTTTTGAAAAACAAGTTTTAGTATTAATCAAAGATCCATAGAGGATCAAACCGTTCTTAGTTATTTGTGTTTATACTTGTGTTTGATTTTCGCTTTAGAATACAAGTAATAGAGACTTTCTATTAGTGTGTTTGTGATTACATAAACATTACTAATGATCCACGAGCGCTCAAAGATCTATCAAGGTCTAAGGTTCAACAATGGAAAAAGAAAAAAAAGAATCCTTGAGCACATGATTTTTCAAAATCTTTCTCCAAATTCTGTGCTCAAGATTCTTCAAAAAGATAACTCCCTCTATACCCTTAAATGATTTTAAACTCAAATGTTTAAAGAATATGCTATATTTAAGGGGGAGTTTAAAAATAAAAATCAAAATGTTCCAAATCATGCTAAAATGATCCGTCTATCTCTCCAAAAAGCTCTCATTTAATCAAGTTGATATAAAAAATATCACTACATGCTATTTTTGATGGGGAGAAGACGTGATTAAAATGTGATCAAAAGTTTAATATCGTGGACTAAATCTCAAAAGAGCTCTACAAAAAGACTCAGCATGAACCCTCGAATTGACGAAAATTAAATGCCAGTAATCGAAAAGACTTGTCTGGGACGGGTAATAATTTCAAGCTGGTTCATCCAGTGATGTAAATGTGTCTCGCAAAGGACTTGTCTGAGTAGAATGTACCAATTCGAGAGATGATAATTGAATATGACCACGACGGGTAATAATTTCAAGCTAGTCTAACTAGTGATGTAAACGTGTCTCGCAAAGGTCATATTCATTGAAAATCAATCAATTCAAATGTGCGATCTCTACCCAACATGCGCAAATTTATATCGAAAATGCATGAGCACATGTGAAGGAGGAGTATTTCAGAAAATGTAAAACTCTCGAAGTGTTAACAAAATGTGTTTATTCATAAACACTTTGAGAGATTTTCATAAAAAGGTTTTATGGCAAGTGATCAACAAATCTAGGATAATCATGGAGTAATAAGGTGATTATGGTTAGGTTTATGTCCAATGATCCGCCAGAGCCGGAGGGATCTACCCAAGGACAATTCCAATATATTAGAATTAGAAGTCCTTAGGTAAGATTGAAAAAAGGAGTAAATGAGAAAGGGAAAGAAGGGGTTGAAGAATTAAAAAGAAATGTTGAACGAAAGGGTGAAAAGAAATAGCCCTCCATGAAAACTTAGGGCAGAAACCGGGTCAATACATCTGCTATCGGTGTTCACTAAGGTGATACCGATATTGAAGACTAGACGTCATGGACCCAGTGACGCGCTGCACCACCCCTCCTAGCCACTCAGATATCTCTTAAAAGATATTTGTTTCATTTCTCACGAAGAACACTACATAATCTATCGGCCTATCACTCCGAGATGTGTTGATATTGAAAAGGTGGCACTCTGCTCCATGCCTCCGACTACTAAAAACCAAAACGCACAATAGAGTCTAGAGCCCATGAGATTCATCAAAAATCTCTTAGGAACACTTCCATAAGAATACCCTTGTATTCACCAAAAAGGACACAAGGTGTACATGAGTCTTAATGAGATCTAAGGATCTTGCTATATATATATCATGATGGTTACATGCTTCAAACGGTCTACAATCGTGCGGTGATCTCCAGCGACTCACTGAATCGTGGGTGCACTTCGGTGTGTCCGTGTAAGCCCTCTTGGGGGTATCCGGTTCAGAACGGCCTGGGTTAAGATTAGAGAAAGTCTTCACAATATGCTGTTGACAATCTCAAAATCTAAACCTGTAAGCGCTGGATGATTTATCACTAACGGTTTTATGCAGCTACCTATAAACATCCATCAACCATCATTAGATACATCAAACATCTTCACCTCAGCATACTCATACTTATGAAGAACATCCCCGACAAAGCTCAAGTGTAAAAAGTTCAAGACAGAAGGATCAAGTTAAAGATAGAGTGTAACGACAAAGTCAAAAAGCTAATCAAGATGTCAAGAACAAGTTCATACATCAAATGATGAAAGAATAAGGGGAGATTGTTAGCATAAGTATAAAGTTCAAGATGTATGAGTATGTTGGAGGACACGATGCACAATCACACAAAGATATTGATCAAGGCAAGAAATACAAAAAGGCGATTACTTTGAAGATCACATTGTATGAAGGAATAAGGAATGAAGACTATTCTACATCGACACACAAAGTTCAATACATTGAAGACAAAAGACTTATCACCGGGTGCTTCATTGAAATGACCATCCCTTAGGGGGAGATTGTTAGAATTTAATTTATTTGTAAAGTGATGGTCATTTGTAATATTATAATATGTGTGTCATGTAGATGTCTAAGTATAGGAAGGCTTTGTGTTAGACCATGTTAGTCTGTATTAGTTAAGTCAATGTAATGGTTAAAAGCCCATGTCCAACACAAAGCCCACTATGCCCATCCTAAGCCTTTAGGGTGCCAGCTATGTCACTATATAAACACACTCTCACCCCTTATTTTTAGTGTGCCTCATTGTTATGTCTAGGTGAGAGTGTGTAAGTGTGCGTGTATTATCTTTGTTCTCTCAAGGTCTTAACAATAATCATTCGGTTTAAAGTTTACACGCATCATTTCTATTCTCATCTTTACATATTCTAGTTGTGTGTCACATTTCTTTATATAGTCTAGTTTATGTGATAGAGTTCAATTCTTATAGGGATTACAGTTTCTTCTTCGTGTGAAGAATTACCTGAGTCTGCGCCTAAATTAGTCATAAATGAACCCAACATAGTTTACGAACCAAAAGTTTGGTCTGATGCTCCTATCATTGAGGAGTATGAATCTGATAAGGAAGATGAATATGTGTGTACAGCCTCAGTTGAGCAGGAAAAACCTAGTTATGCTTTTGTTAATTCTGTTAAGCATGTAAAAACTCCTAGGAAAACTGTTAAGGAACAAGACACATATAGTGGGTTAAGGACTCAAAGGTTTAGTTTAGGATATGGTGTCATTAGAAAAGCATGTTTTGTATGTGGAAGTTTTAGTCATCTTATTAGAGATTGTGATTTTCATGAGAAAAGAATGGCTAAACAGGTTAAGGTCAAGAATATTGTCCAAAGGGAGATTAGACCAGTATGGAACACTGTTAATAGGGTGAATAAACAAAACTTTTCAAACCAGAAGACTTACCCTAAGAGTAATAAGAACTTTGTTCCATCAGCAGTGTTAACTAGATCTAGCAAAATAGAAATTCCTATTGCTGGGCCAAAGTCAGTTACTACTGCTAGGAAAAATTCAGTAACTGCTGCTAAAAGAAATTTTAATTCTTCTAAACCAAAATTAATTAGGAATGATACACTTAAAAGGCAAAATGTTTTTCAGAAAATGTAAGATGTTTACTAACATATAACACGTATGGATTAGATCTATGGCCAAATAGAATAAGGGATTTAGAGAGAGAAAGAGAAGTTGGGAGCCTTTGTAGAGAGAGAAAGTGAGAAGGTTAGATTAATGTAAATGAAGGTTCAACCCTCTCCCTGGGTGGAGAGGGGTATTTATAATAAGATACATATGTGCCCCGAGTGGGCTGTAGAGTGAGCTGACAGTGGGTAAAGACCCGACCCACTCCACAAATACTAATTGTAACTAAGCTAATAATAATAATACTAATATTCCTATGAGCTATTAAATGCTAATGAGTACTCAGGATGACCGAGTCTTCATATGAATATTTATATTCCTAACAATCTCCCCCTAAGGGAGGCCACCCCGGAAATAATATCTTGAATTCTTAGCATTCCATTAGATGAACATGTCTTCCTAGCTCGTAGAGCTTGATTCTTCAAAATCTTTAGTCTTTATGCTATCAGCAGTGAGCATTTAATGACAGATCTTTTGTCTTTGATGATCTTTGAGGAATCTTTGAGAACATTATGCAACATATATTTACAAGTCATCAAGCAACATTGTCCTCATATGAAGTTGTGATCTTTGAGCCTTCATTATGATCATCTGCCACTGTAACTCTCCAAGCTCATTAGTTGTAGTAGGCTCATCCTCGTAGCATCATCCTCTTGCTCATTCCGCCATTGGTGAGACGACAGGTGGAAGGGAAGCTGGTATCGACGGAGATAGCAGCACAAAAGATGGTGAGGATGGCTCATACATGGGATTGTCAGCACGAGGTTGGGTTGTGTTAATGCACTCAATGTCTCTCTATACTTCACCGTTGATCTCACAAGTAGCCAAAACATCCAAAGCCTCTTCTCTATCCCGTAGCATAGCAGCTCTCTGTCCCAATCCAAGAGGTGTATCCATGACTCCTCCTATCGTCTGAGTAGCCCTAGAACTCTGCCCTATCTCAATAGTATTTGGCACCTCCTCCACAATTCCCTTCCCATGTCGTGGCTCACCTGGTATAGTCTCCTCAGGTGTAGGATCTGCTACCGGCTCCTTTTTAGGATCCTCCTCCGGCTCTTCCTCTGGATCCTCCTCAGATTCTTCCTCGTCCTCAGCTGAATATGAGTCATCGACCCTCCTAAGATTTGATGGAGTGGTGACTGATCAGGAAATGTAGCAGGTGAAAGGGATAAGGGAGTGGTAGAGGTACCTATGTAAATGGCTCGGGTCCTCTTTTGAGGTGATGATAGTAGGTCTGAGTACCACATTCGATATCCTGGGATGCGCATGCGGGTGGTACGATGAATAGGGAGAATATGAACATATGGGGTAGGCTGTATGGTAGGATCGGTAGTAAAGGTAGGCAGGATGGGAGCATGATCAGTAGTGGATGTAGGTAGTGCTGCAGTCGGTGTGGGCTCAATAAGATCCGGGTCAGGTGCATTGAAAGCCTGTAGCACATGCATGTAGGGGTCGTCTGAGTCTGGTGAGATCGGACAGATGTGGTGGGAAGACATAGCCTGTGACAAAAATGGTATATGTGTGTAAGTATATCGAAAATACCCGTAGTAAATAGTGTAAGTTAAGTATGTATAAATATATACATATAATACTTATAGTACATGTAGTTATGTAGAATCAACGAATAATAAATCGTAGCATATAGTTAAGACAAGTAAACAGCAAGTAGAATGGCAAGCAAGGCAAGTGGCGGTCATAGGGACTTGTTTTTGTAAAAAGCGTGTGGAAAACTAGAAGGGGGGGGTTGAATAGTTTTACGTCTTTTTAATTTATTATAAAAACTTTGTTTTATACTTTTAATAACTTTAGATTCTAGTTTGTTATGAAAAATAAAACATAAATCTTATTATTAGTTATATAAGTATTCTTTTAAATTGATTGTAAAAGTTTTGGTTTCTTGAATGGATTTTCAATTTGATCTTTATGTGAAGTTGACCTCTAATTAATACTAGCAATTATATAAGCCTATGTGTATGAAAGTAATGACGATGCAAGTAAAGAAATAAATAAGGTATGGAAAGATCTAACCGAGACACGAGAGATTTATAGTGGTTCGGCTACAAGGACACTTTCCTTGCCCTACTCCACTCCCCGAGCACACCTTGCTCGAGAGTTTTCTTCACAACTTCAACAAGCTCCCTTATGGCGGAGAAAACCGTACACAACTTTGGCTTACACAGGTTTAACGACACAAAGCTAAATGTCGAGTTCTAATCGTAGCAAGAACCAATCTCACAACTTCACAACACAACTTCTACACGACTTAATCACGACTTCTTCACAACGGCTTCACGACTTCTTCACGACTTCTTCACGACTTCAACACGACCGCTACACAACCTCTATGATGCGGCTTCACGACTTCAACACTATGTCTTCATGACTTAGGACTTCACGACTTCAACATAACCGCTACACAACCTCTATGCTACGGCTTCACGACTTCAACACTAGGATTTCATGACTAGGACTTCACGGCTTCAACACGACCGCTACACAACTTCTATGCTACGGCTTCACGACTTCAACACTAGGACTTCACGACTAGGACATCACAACTTTAACACGACCGCTTCACAGCTTCTATGCTACGGCTTCATGACTTCAACACAAGGACTTCATGTCTTCTAAGCTACGGCTTCACAACTTCTACACCACGGCTTCACGACTTCTACATTTTGACCTCACAACTTCTATACCACAACTACTTATACAACATCTTCACTACTTACACACAACACTAATCTACAACACACACCTTTACATACAAATGAATGAATGATTTACAAACTTTGTTGAACACACAACTTAAGTAACATGATGATACTAAGTTGTAATACTTCTAATCTTGATTGATAGAAGTATTCTTCTTTTGCACTTGGATGGTGGAAGCTTGGATCACTTGGAAACCAATGCTTAAGATTACATGATCAAAGGTTTTTCTAAGATATGAAATGAGATCTACAACAGAAAGTTTTAGTGCAAAAGGGTTGAGAAAAAATCCAGGAGAAGGCTTGTATTTATAGGGAAAAATCTGGACAGCTGGAGCCTACTGGAGCGGGGGCGGTCCCCTTAATTATTAAGGGGGCCGCCTAGTAAAATTAAGGGGGCCGCCCCTACTGAACGTTGGCCAATTTTGTCCTTTTGTGGGGAAGGTTTTTCTGGAACATTTTAACTGATTTTGGTTAAAAATTTGAATTCATATTTTTATAAAAGATTAAACATTTTTATTTAATGCCAAAAATGTTTTTCAAAAATATATAAAATGTTTTTGATGTTTTATAAAAAATCTAGTTTTTAAGAAAATGTTCCTTTGATCATATAATGCATTAAGCACTTGTTTATTCATACCTTAAGTGATTAAGTTGTAGAAATGAATATTTACAACTAAATACTTGTTTATTTGATAAGTTTATGTTTTAATGAGTTTACATTTTGTGATCATCAAAACATAGAGATATGAATAAATATTGATAATGTTTTTAGGCATTTATTTATTTCAACAATCTCCCCCTTTTTGATGATTACAAAACCTAAACTCATTAAACCAAAAAGTTTATTTTTGGACAAGTATTTAGTGAGTTTACATTCACTTCTCCCCCTTTTTGTAGAATCAAAAAGGTTAAGCCGACAAAATTTAAACGTGAAATTTGTCGGGACGAAAACTCCCCCTTGATGTGTAATCCCCCTCGTTTGAGGGCACCAAGGAATCGATATATGGAATACTTGCAAGAAAAATATTAGAAGCACAAGCATATATATAGCAAAAATAAGCATGCATATAAAGACATTCATTAAAAATGTTGTGTATCAATACACAACCATCCAAGATTATATTCAATTCTACATTAGCTAGTAAGTAATGCAATCTACATAATCATTCTAGGAGTACATGATCTTCCATGGGGCTTGCACACAAAATGGTTTGAAAAATTATTTTTGATTAAGCATTGCATATGCTTAATTTGGTGAGAATGAAGGTGGTGGTAGTGTAGTGGGTGAAAATGATGGAGGTTGTGGTGGAGGTTGGTTGTTAAGCATGTGTTCAAGGATGTGGTGGTATTGGTGATGATGAGAAATGAGCATCAAGAGGTGTTATTGGTGATATGGAAATGACAAGTTGGGTGAATGGAGGTTCTTGAGTAGGAGGTGGAGTTGATGCTCTTGATGGTGGTGATGAAAGGTGTGAGTTGATGTGGTTATTGATGGATGAAAGGGTGTTTTTGATGGTGCATTTGGTGCACTTGGGGATTAATCATTGAGGTGGTGGTGATGGAGTTTTGGTGTCTTAGAGATGATTTTGGTGATAGCATGGTGAATGAAAATGGGTGTTTGATGGAGGTGATGGTTGATTTAGGTAAGGTTTGGGCTAGATAAAAGGGGTCGCAAGATGCAAAAGAAAACAGTAAATTTTACTGCCCAGATGGCCGGTCCCCTTAATTGTAGGCCGGCCCCCTTAAAATTAAGGGGACCGCCTAGGGAATTAAGGGGGCCGCCCATCTGGTGTTTTCCCAGGCGACCAAATTTGAAAAATTTCCAGAAAAGGGTCATTTTTAGGGTGTTTTTGCAGCAAGCTCCATTTGAATCATGTACATCAAGAATGATTAAATAGTGACATAAACATGTTAATTACGCATGCATACATTTAAAACATATTATGGAATAAGCATGTTATTAATCATCAAGCATGTATATATATCATGATATAATAAGTAGAAAATTTTAAATTGCCTAAGAGATCCATTGGACTTGCTTGAGACATGAAAACTTGGATTATTTTGGATGGATGATGGTAAAGAGGGGGTAAAAAATGTTGGATTAATGGGGTTGTAAGTTTGGGTGTATGGATGTTGGAGAGAGTGTTGATAGAGGAATTGGAGGTGGAGAGCTTGGACTTGACCATGTTGAATGAGGGTTTTGATGTTGTTCAAGTGGTGGTGTTGGATTAGATCTAGTGAGAAGATACTCAATCCAAGTGAGACGCTCATTTAAGGCGATGGTTTGATTTTGGAGAAAGATGCAACAAGGACTATTGTTGACATGTTTCTCAATTTGACTCAAGTGATGTGGTGATGATGGTAATGATGGTGAGATGGATGGTGATGATGGTAATGATGGTTTGACTTTGGAGAAAGATGCAACAAGGACAATTGTTGACATGTTTCTCAATTTGACTCAAGTGATGTGGTGATGATGGTAATGATGGTGAGATGGATGGTGATGATGGTAATGATGGTTTGACTTTGGAGAAAGATGCAACAAGGACAATTGTTGACATGTTTCTCAATTTGACTCAAGTGATGTGGTGATGATGGTGATATGGATGGTGATGGGTTTAAGTTGCTTTGAGCAAGGTGCAAAGCAAGGAGAGCAGTAAGCTCATGGGCTTCCTTGAGTTCTTCAATGAACTTCAAGTGTTTGAGTGGAAGGTGATGATGATGGAGAGTGGTTGTTATTTGGTGGAAGTGGTGGTGACACTTTTGGTGGTGGAGACACTTGTGAACTTGGGTAATTATGAGTGAATGAAGGTGGACATATGGATGATTGGTTATGTGTGTAAAAGGGTTCATTAGGATGAGGTTTAGGTGTTGGTTGAGTTTGAACAACATCATTTGTTGGGTTATGGCAAATGTCAAGCTTCCTCCTCCAAATGGGTATTTATGGTGAAGTGATGATGTGATTGTGGAAGGTAAATTTTGGTGAGTGGTTTGTGACAAAATGTGTTTGTGAATTTTGGGAAGTATAGGATAAAATGGGCTAAAAAATAGAAAAGGGGAGCAGCACCTTCGACCATCAGATGGCCGGTCCCCTTAATTAAGGGGCCGGTCCCCTTAAATATTAAGGGGGCCGCCTAATGAATTAAAGGGGCCGCCCATCTGCTGATTTCCAGGTTACTGGAAATGGGTTTTTGGCAGAAAATTTTGAAAGGGTTGTGTTTTTGGGTTTAGTTTCAAGCAAGTCCAACTTCTTTTGAGGCAATTTAGGATTTAATAACTTATGTATGCTAAGCATATTCATTAGACATCATTATCTAGCATGCAAACAACTCATTTAGCATGTAACATATATATGTTAGACAAGAAAACACTACATAGCACCAAGTAATTCATAGTATCATATTTAGGAAGATTAATAAGCTAGTTAAATAATCCTAATGAATATCTATGTGCATGGGAATGTAGAGTTGTGATAGCATGGACTTCTAGACTTGTACCAAGTGAGGTCTTAGTGAATAAATTATGGTTATTTTCAAATTTAGTTCACTTATAAATGTCACATACATAAATATAGATGACAGATATGAGATCACCATGCATGATTTAAAGAAATGTTTTTGGCATTATTCAATAATGTTTGAAAGTGGGTTTTTTTGTGTATATGAAAAATATTTTAATGAAATAGTTTTGGTTTTATTTCAAAATGTTTTTATGAGGAAAGAAAACATATTTTTCCAATCTTTGGTTTTGATAAACACGTAATTATGGACACAAGTTTGGAAGAAAGGTAAGATGGTGAAATATGTAAAATAGAAATGTGTCATAATCTTTTGAAAAATTATTTTTCCAAAATGTGAAGTTTTTGAAAGTTTAAAAATAAGTCCCATTAATTATAGGTTTAAAAAAATAATGGTTTATAAAAGATCTCATGCTCAAGTCTATTGTCACATGCTACCTCTTTCTACATATCCTATGACATTTACGCATGTATTATGACTAAATACAAAAATACATCATGTCAGAGTAGTTAGAGAAAAACAAAAGCTATTATAATGACAATGCATTCAACTAAACAAATAATTACGAAGGCATGCAGTCAAATCACATAGGAGCAAGTAAACATCTAGAAATTTTATATATGCAGGATGACATACATCTAGGAATGAAAAGCTCTAGTGAAAAGCAAAGTTCATAGCAGTAAACTATCGTTAGGTATATTTAGGAAGAATAATGTATTCAAGTTGGAGAATGAGTATGAGACTATTACTAGTGGTGCTCAATTCAGGCTAAACACGACCATTTTTACGGGTTACACACACCCAACTTCTCACATAGAAGCAATTCAACCGTTAGGTCAAATTGAGTTTCTAGTCAATAGATTCTCCAGTAGTCATTCTCTTTTTTAGAAGAAATTAAGTTCCTAAATTTACCTATCGAAGAGTACCAAATATGAAGATTGCTTGGTTTACTAATACTTAGGGGGGCTAACTAAAGGGTTTTTAGTTCATTAAGCCACAGAACGAATATAACTAAAGTGTAAAGGCAAAGCAACCTATCAGACTAAGCGTATCCTAAGGCATTAATAAGATTATATGCATGAAGTAATTACTTATGAAATTTAAAAAGAGAACTTACCTCACGTCCTAGCTTTTCTTCGTAATATCTTAGATGATGATTGACTTATTTAAACCGAAGTGGCTTGACCCGAACATGATCTTCTCCTTCGTCTGTGTCACTCCATGATTTTGGATTGAGTTCACTTTGGAGTTGATTCATGTAGTCTTCGTCGTTAATACCTACATTAACAACATTTGAACTAGTAGCACATGTATCTATTTTATCTAAATGTTTATCTATTAAATTTTCTAAGATAACTAATTCATGTACAAGATCAAAATCCTCATCTTTGGCTTGACATTTTTCTTGATGAAAGTTTAAGAGATTTTTCCAAATATCGTTTGCCGTTTTACAGAAAGATATTGTTTCATACTCAACTTTCGGCAAGGTTTTGTAAATAATTATTTTAGCTTCATTATTTTTGTTATTCTTAGTTTTTAAATAATCATTTTGAGTTTCAAAATCCGTTTTTGTTTGACTTTCAAAATCCGTTTTTGTTAGTTGAAAATCACCAATCGAAATGACATGCCAAAGATCTAGATCAATTGATTTCACATAAGTTTCAAATTTATTTTTCCATTCAAGAAAAGTATAGTTTTCAAATAGTGGTGGTTTTAGCAAAGATTCCCCTTCTAGATATTTTTCGAATTCCATAGATCGATTCAAGTTTTAAAATACAGTATATTTTAAAGATCTTGATTGACGTGGCTCTTGATACCAATTATGGAAAACTAGAAGGGGGGGGGTTTGAATAGTTTTACGTCTTTTTAATTTATTATAAAAACTTTGTTTTATACTTTTAATAACTTTAGATTCTAGTTTGTTATGAAAAATAAAACATAAATCTTATTATTAGTTATATAAGTATTCTTTTAAATTGATTGTAAAAGTTTTGGTTTCTTGAATGGATTTTCAATTTGATCTTTATGTGAAGTTGACCTCTAATTAATACTAGCAATTATATAAGCCTATGTGTATGAAAGTAATGACGATGCAAGTAAAGAAATAAATAAGGTATGGAAAGATCTAACCGAGACACGAGAGATTTATAGTGGTTCGGCTACAAGGACACCTTCCTTGCCCTACTCCACTCCCCGAGCACACCTTGCTCGAGAGTTTTCTTCACAACTTCAACAAGCTCCCTTATGGCGGAGAAAACCGTACACAACTTTAGCTTACACAGGTTTAACGCCACAAAGCTAAATGTCGAGTTCTAATCGTAGCTAGAACCAATCTCACAACTTCACAACACAACTTCTACACGACTTAATCACGACTTCTTCACGACTTCTTCACAACGGCTTCACGACTTCTTCACGACTTCTTCACGACTTCAACACGACCGCTACACAACCTCTATGATGCGGCTTCACGACTTCAACACTATGTCTTCATGACTTAGGACTTCACGACTTCAACATAACCGCTACACAACCTCTATGCAACGGCTTTACGACTTCAACACTAGGATTTCACGACTAGGACTTCACGGCTTCAACACGACCGCTACACAACTTCTATGCTACGGCTTCACGACTTCAACACTAGGACTTCACGACTAGGACATCACAACTTTAACACGACCGCTTCACAGCTTCTATGCTACGGCTTCATGACTTCAACACAAGGACTTCATGTCTTCTAAGCTACGGCTTCACAACTTCTACACCACGGCTTCACGACTTCTACATTTTGACCTCACAACTTCTATACCACAACTACTTATACAACATCTTCACTACTTACACACAACACTAATCTACAACACACACCTTTACATACAAATGAATGAATGATTTACAAACTTTGTTGAACACACAACTTAAGTAACATGATGATACTAAGTTGTAATACTTCTAATCTTGATTGATAGAAGTATTCTTCTTTTGCACTTGGATGGTGGAAGCTTGGATCACTTGGAAACCAATGCTTAAGATTACATGATCAAAGGTTTTTCTAAGATATGAAATGAGATCTACAACAGAAAGTTTTAGTGCAAAAGGGTTGAGAAAAAATCCAGGAGAAGGCTTGTATTTATAGGGAAAAATCTGGACAGCTGGAGCCTACTGGAGCGGGGGCGGTCCCCTTAATTATTAAGGGGGCCGCCTAGTAAAATTAAGGGGGCCGCCCCTACTGAACGTTGGCCAATTTTGTCCTTTTGTGGGGAAGGTTTTTCTGGAACATTTTAACTGATTTTGGTTAAAAATTTGAATTCATATTTTTATAAAAGATTAAACATTTTTATTTAATGCCAAAAATGTTTTTCAAAAATATATAAAATGTTTTTGATGTTTTATAAAAAATCTAGTTTTTAAGAAAATGTTCCTTTGATCATATAATGCATTAAGCACTTGTTTATTCATACCTTAAGTGATTAAGTTGTAGAAATGAATATTTACAACTAAATACTTGTTTATTTGATAAGTTTATGTTTTAATGAGTTTACATTTTGTGATCATCAAAACATAGAGATATGAATAAATATTGATAATGTTTTTAGGCATTTATTTATGTCAACAAAGCGGTTATAGTTTAGGGTTTATATGTACCTAGTTCTATATAATGTAGGCTTTGATGCCAATCTGTAACACCCCCAAATTTAATAATCGCGGAAGCATACGGGTCATGGGGAGCTACTTACAATTGGAAATCACAACACTAGGTAATTAAAGAACGGAATACATACTCCGTTTTAAATATATCAAATCAAATATTTAAAGTTTACAATAGAAATTTATGTTCAGAAAAATAAGGCCCATTAGTTTTCGTGGTCCCATACAAAACAAGTCATAGTTATGTGTGCCAATACTTCAGAAAAGGGCTATGACCCTTGCCTTGCCAATACCTTGTGTTAGCATTTAAATTATATTGAAATGATGGTCATTTATCCTTTAGTGTGTATGTCAATTATATGTAACAAAATAGTCTTAGAAAGGCTTGTGTTGGACTTAGCTAGATTGTATTAGTAAAAGTCCATGTAATGTCCAAGTCCAACACAAGCCCAACCAAAGCCCACCAAAATCCTTTTAGGGCAACTCTCACTCACTATAAATACATCACTCCCACCACATTAGTATGTGTGCAATAGAGAGGGTAAGGTGGGAATGTGTCTTCTGATCTTGTATTCTTTCTTTTCTCTTGTCTAATCTAATATCACACTGTTCCATTTTATTTCCTTCTACTGTGCCGCCACTCTTTCTATCATTCTTATTCTTCTTATTCTTCTTTAGTATTCACCTAATCTGATTCTCTTCTTCTTATTTCTTATTCTTACTGGTCCTATCCTCCTATTAAGGTTATTACACGTGTTGCTTTCCACCTATATCATATTTTTTATTGTGCCAATCTTATCTCTTTCTTATTCTATATATCTCACTATATCAGATCTGTGGTCCTTCTATTTAGATTATAAGAATAGCATATTATTAGTGAGGTGATAAAGTTGTTATCTTTAGTTATTACAAGTGGTATCATCCGCCAAAAAAAGTTGTAGGTTTAGTTGTGTTGTTATTTTCTCGTTATTTAGTCAAAAGGTTGTAGCTTTTTATTGTAACGTTCGTTTTTGGATAAAAAGCTAATAAGCTTTTTTAGTTTAACGTCGAAAATAGTAAGGTTTTGATAAAAAGGTTGAAGCTTTTGGTTGTTTATGTGTGTTTTAGAGATAAAGTTTGTAGCTTTTTAATCTAACGTACATTTTTAAGAAAAAGTCACAAGCTTTTTGTGATTAACGTGTGTTTTTGAAGAAAAGTTGTGAGCTTTATTGGTTTTTTACGTGAAAAGTGAAGTAGTGATCGAGAAAAAAGGTGTTACAAAAAGGCCAAAGTTCGAATCCTCCTTGCATCAAGTTTTTATTACATATCTTGTATAAGAGTTGTAATAAAAAGTGGTTCTACATCTATATCGAAAAGTCTAGTTTCTTGTATAAGAAATATAGATTTAAAAAAAATGGTTTGTCAAAAATCATTTGCGAGAGCCAAGGGTTTTTCGTAAATCATTTGCGACTCATAAGGGTTTTTCAAAATTGGTATAAAGATTTCTAAATTGGACATCTTTCGCAATTGCTGCTTTCTTTTCCCAATTCACAAGCTTTCGGAATTGGTGTCTGCTTTCGCAATTGAGTTCCTTTTCGCAATTGGTATTCAAACTTTTCGGAATTGACAACTTTGGTCCCTTTTCGCAATTGCTTAGACAGTTTCAGAAATTGACAGTTTCAGTCCTTTCACAATTCAAGCAGATTTTAGTAGTTTTCGATATTGGCAATTTCAGTCCTTGCAATTGATTTAAACGCCAACAACTTAAATAAACTTTATAACATTGATTCAAACGTAATTTCTACAACATCAAGGATTACGGACTCGGTATTTTCTCGCTTGTATAAGTGTGTAAAATACTTCGACAATCGGATATCTACTATTTTGTATAAAATAGTTAGATTTTTTATATAAATTACCAATTTATATAAATTAGATAAATTCTACCTAAATTGAAATTTTGCCATAATTTGTATAAATTTTGGTCTAAATTGAAATTTCTATAGAAATTGTCATTTTATCTAAATTGTAATTTACATAACCTTGTCGAATTTGTGAACTTTTGATCTTGTCTAAATTATAGTCTAGTCAAATTTAGTAACTTTATTTAATTTGTTTCGTTTATCTAAATTGTAACTACAACGATCATCAACAAAGAACCAAGACTTCACAACAACAACAAAGCTTAACCTTCAACAACCATGTTGAATCTAACACACCTACTAGATCTTTGAGCCTTATTGGATCGGTAGGATGCCTATGTAATCACAAGCACACTACAAGAGAATCTCTGAGTATGAACTAGAAAAGAAAAGAACTAAGACTATGATCCTCTATGGATCGTATAATGAACTAAAAGATATTTTTATTGAAGATTGTTAAGTCGTAAAAAGATGTATATGACTTATAGACGAGTGTTCCTTTTATACTAACAAGAAACCCTAACCCTAACCCGTCATACAAGAAAACGTGTGAAGAGATAAACATGATCTCTTCTAAAAATAAATCTAACAAACATTCTAAACATACGGGATAACAACTAACAAAACCCGCAGCAACAACTACTATCAGCAGAAACAAGATAGAACTATCAGCAGCAATGAGCTTCAGCAGGAACCACAGCTATCGGCAGGAACCAGCTTTACACTATCGGTAGCAACAAGAAATATCTTATTTCCTGAATTCCTAACAATCCTCCCCTAATCTTGAAGTTGACTAGCTTAACTTGCAAGATTCCCAGATAGATCTTTGAAGTTCATAGGCAGAGGATTATACCAGCAGCAGCATTAGAAAGTGATCAGCAGCAACATCCTGATAGATCTTGAAGTGAAATGACTTCCAGCAGCAACTTAAACAAACAGCAGCATCAGGAAATCATATCAGCAGCAACTAGGCACCTTCTTGACAGCAACCATGACAAAGTGTACATCAAATCAGTTAAGTTTCATACTATTCTCATCACATCCAGGTGTGTTAACTCCTGTGAGAGGTGAATCATTGAAAATTAATGGATTTGATGTCTCTTTACCAATAGCCATTACTACTGGAGTAGCCAATGTTTAGGTGTGTTAGACCATGGTACATTGATAACCATCTGATTTTTAGTAAACCAGCAACTATAAACGGATTTGAGTTGTCTTTACCTGTAGCCGTTTGCTCAGGACTAGCCAATTCTTGGGTTACAGCAAACCTTGGTGAATTGAATACCAAATATGGATACCAATTGTCTTTACCACAAACCATACTTTTGTGGACTAGCCAATTCTTTGGATCCCATACAGGGTTACATCCATGGTGAATTGAGAACCATGTCAACTCTCAGGAATAAACCATGGGTGAGTTGAAGTACCCTATAGCTTTGAGCAAGCTATTACAGCTATCAACGGATTTGATTATCACACCAGAGCCGTACCCTCATGGTGAGTCAACTCTTTCTTGTCTGTGAGACATGGTGAGTTGAATACCATTTGTTGTGTAGGTGTAAACACCAACACTGTACCTGCAAGGTGTTGCTCAAAACCAACTTATTAGTACACAAAATATACAAGTTTTTTTTTTTTTTTTTTGAACCAAAAGATAAAAAGAAACAAACCAAAAGAAAAATAAAGAAAATAAGAAAAGAGAAGAAAGAAAGATATACAATAACAACAAGCCACCTGAACCATGATCAAGTAGAAGAACCTTTGGCAGCTGCAAGTTGATCTCTGATGAATTTGACCAACTGTTCAGCTGTGGTCAAATCATTTCCAATAGTATGTTTGGGAACTCTGACCTTCTGTGTGAGCATTCTCTTCATAAGTCCCTCAGATAAAGGATAAGAGACATCCACAAACATAGACAGGATCTTGCCAGAAATGAGCTCCACCACATGAACATTGGAAGAAGGATATAACCTCCAAGTATATACTCTCCATGATGATTGATTACCCCACACCAATTGAGCCTTTTCTCCTTCCAATGAATTCATTAAAACTTGTAAATCTCCCCAAAGCATCAAGCCAACCCCAGTAGGAACATGAGCTTGATAGAAATTATCCACGATCTTATAAAGATTTTCCAAATCTTTCCTCTCTACCTTATTTAAGAGCTCCCTCAGAAAGGTAAAGAATTTGACTGTCCCATCAAGATAAAACCAAACATTGACTTCACCGTCAGGAGTAGACATAATCTCCCAGTGAGCAATATGACCCCAAGAGTGAATGGAATCACCTTCTGAATCACTATCTGAGTCAACCATAACCAATTCTTGATCATCCATTTCAGAAAGAGGCCTAGTAGGAGGGTGGTCAGAGTAACTCTTCTGCCTGGTTCTTAAACCATATTGCTGAATAGGAGCTGAGGAAGATGGTTCAGCAGGAACAGAATCAACCTTATCAACAAGAATAGAACCAGTTTTATCACTAGGAATGGTAGACTCTTTATGAGCAGCAGGAATACCATCAGGAGGATCAGTCTTAGACATGGCAACTGCATCATCAGCAGAAGACATGGAAGTTGCTGCTGCCTGAGATAAGGAAACCTGAGGTTCAGAAGTAGCATTATCCTTTACAGTATCAGCAGGTTCAGAGACTTTAACTCTCTTGGCAGAAGGTTCCTCTACAGAAGGTTTGTTATGTCTAATGATATGATTCATAGCCTGATTATATTCTACCATAAGCCTCTCATCTGACAACTGCCTAACCTCAGCCATAGTCCATTCATGATTATAAATAGAACCACTCATGTTCTTCACAAGAATTCTCATACGTTCCTTTTGTTGTGCCTGAGTAAGAGGTGTATTCCTCTTCTCCTTAGCTTTCTGTTCTGCTATATCCCTCTATTTTTGTCTCATCCTTTCCACCATTCTTGCAGGAAAGTCTGCATCTGATACATTAATTCCCAAGATATCTTTAGCAACATTTGGGTTAGCTGCCACTTGAGCACCAATATGTATCCAATCAGCCTCAGTAAAGTATAGAGAAGCAGCATCCAACTCCTTTTGCCTTGCTTCAGGTAGAGTGGAAGCAAATGATGTATCTGCTTCTGCAAATTCTGCAGAAAAGTTTGCATGAACCTTCTTTGCCATCTCTGACCCCATTCTTTCATCTTGAACATTCTTCCACAACCTTTCCTGTGCAGCCTTTTCCACATCAGACACCAGACCTCCAAATTCATCCACTACAGTAGCTGGCTCAGCCGATCCTGAACCAGAAGCAATGGTAGATCCTCCAGCAGAATTACCCTGAAACTTAGGTACAGCTGCAACACTTTCACTAACAGCAGGAACTTTTGCAGCAGCAGGAACACCCTTAGGAACACTTGAACCAATATCAGCAGGAACATCTTTAGAGACATCTGCATCAACATCAATAGATGTGTCCTCATCTGCAAGCTTGTACATCTCAAAAGATGGTTTAACTGAAGCCTTATGAATCTTGGACAAGTAATTTCTCCTTTGATACTTCTTTGGAGAAGAAGCCTTAGGAGCTTGAGCACACCCTCCTGGTATGTTTTCACTTGCTAAGGAGAGATTAACCAATATATGCAGTCTGTCCAGATTAAGTGATCCCTGATGCTCAGACTCTTCCTCTTCTGAATCAGATAAGACTACCCTTCTTCTTTTGGTCTGAACATGGGCTTCCAAAGTTGTAATTCTTTCAGTGAGATGCTGAATAGATCCACCAAGTGTTTCCTTTGTCTTCTTGAGCTCCTTTTCTAATCCATCCATTTTGTCACCACACTCTTTCTTGACTTTCTTGAGTTCAGACTCTAAGTCTGCAATTCTCTTTTCATACCTGTCAAAAGAACTAGATCCAGTGGTTAGATCAGCAGGATCCTCAGCTCCACCAACAGGAATACCTGTAGTGGTATGAGCTTCATTAGATCTATTTGGTGAAGCATAATAGTCTCCACCATCTTGAGTAGCAAAGTCAAAGGACTGCCTAGATGGACTAGGAGTATATTGCCTTGAAGAAGAAGGCAAGTCCACAGAAGGTGTTGGTTGGACAACAGGTGATACAACTGTGGTGGTCTGGACAATGGGCTCATCAGGGACAATAGTCTCAGGTGTGGCTGGTCTAGGTGATGGTGGTAATGGGTCATCAGCAGCAACAGATGCAGATGCATCAGCAGCAACTGAAGTCCCTTCACCAGCAGCATTGGATGCACTAGCATCAGCTGCATTGGGTGATGGTGGGGCAATGTCATTGTCAGCAGGATCTGGGTTGATAGCAGGATTGGCATTGTGTAACATGGCAGGTAATAATGGCAAATGCTGGCCTGTAAAATTCATCTTCATCATTGCAAACATTTTAGCAGTCATCCTATTCATTATCTTAGGGGTTGGGTCATTGGTCTGAACACCTAAGATAATTTGAAGAAATCTAGGGTACATTAAAAATCTGTTTTTATCACCAGTGATATTTTCAATCATCCCATCAAAAATATATTTGGCCCAATTATATATCCTACCCTGAGACAGACAAACAAGACCAGACGCAATGGGACTAGGACATTGGTCCCAACCACCGGTCTTTACACTCATACACTGAAGTAAAGTATGAACAAGAAATCTCCATTGAGGAGACAGCTTATTTTTATAAAATGTACAACTACCAGTGACAGGATAACCTATGGCAGCCATACCATCATTGATTTCTTGCCTGGACATATCATGCGCCCCATGCTCCTCAGGAAATCGGAGCTGTACCTGAATCAACCCCTCAGTAATGATGACTTCGTGCTCATCAATGGTGGCTACGATGTCGTCCTCCCTTCCCACAATGTGTCTAACTCTAGCAGTTGCCCAAAACTGCTTAATGAGTGAATCATACACCGTTACAGGACAATGAGTGAGTGCATAGTGAATAGATGACCCACGAAGAAAAGCTAACACCTCATCATAACCATCACTTTTAGATGAAGATTCTAAGTATGCAACCTTGTTGTGATCATCTTTGTGGCGAAGTGTTGTCATTGTATTAGATGAATGAACTAGGGTTCGAAAGGACAAACACAAAGAGTTAGGGTTTGAAAGGATTTTGAGAATCTGAGATGTGAGAAGTGTAATTTTAGGTCAGTTATGATATTGTTAGATGGTTGCCACATATAGCAATTTAAATTGCTGCAATTCTGCGCACGTATCTTTGACCAATTGACTTAACTAACTTCCCTAAATTTAACATAGTCGGCAGGAACCATTAGTCAAACGGCAGGAACACTTGGTCAATCGGCAGCAATAAAGTGGTTTGACCAAAGTCAACCTTCCAAATCCAGTCATTAGGAATAAACCGCCTGAATTAAATCTCAACACCAACCAACAATAAATTCGCACTAATCACCTTCTCATTATAAAAGCTCTTTTTCCCCAAATCAAATAACTTCATTATCACAATCCTAACCCATAATCTTCAAATCAAAGAAAATCATGAGTTCATCCAAAATTCCTATCATCGAAATCTCATCAGACTCCTCCTCCTCCACCGAATCAGGGTGGGAAAATTACTTTCCCCCGACTGCATCATCTTCTCAATACAAAGGCAAGGCAAAGGTTGAGGAGGTTTCATCTGATCCTCTTCCATCTACTCCTTCGTCTTTTGAGTACTCCAGCTCTGATGATGAAGGATCATCAGAGCTGAAGTCCTTGACTTATTATCAAGGTGAATGGGAAACATATTCTCCCAATTTTCCCATCACAGATAAGCTAAGGGAAGAGATTAAGAAAAATGTGGCTCTGCTTAGTGAAGAGATGGAAAGGACTGCTGCTACCTTCTACGAAGTACCGGTACCAAAAAGAAATCATCCAACCTCAATGCCGAGCCAGCCAACTCCTGGGCCAAGCCAGCCAACTCCACAGCCAAGCCAGCCAACTCCACAGTCAAGCCAACCAACAACTAGGTTACGCCCTAGATCACGTCAGACACATTCTACCCCAAGCTCTTCAACTCCAATGAGAGATCAGCCAGTCCCTGAACCAAGACAGCCACTCCCAGTGGTGTTGGCACTTCCAGCCCCACATGTGTATGAAGAAATTAGTCATCAGAGGGGTAGAAGGTTCATGCCAGATTGTATGGGAAAGGGAAAAGGGAAGGTGGAATAGGTAGTAGGGTTGAGAAGCTTTGTGTCTGTTGTCTGTCTGTTGTCTGTTGTTTGGTTTGTTTATGAAGCCTTAATCTTTTGTTTTTGGATGTAATCACCTCATGATGTTGAATAGAAGTTTTATCTTATGACTTATTTCAAGCATTGTGAATGTGAGAACTGCAAAACAAAGTTAGTAACACAAAACACACTAAACCTGCAAAACAAAGTTAGTAAAACACAAAACATAGAACATAAAAGAATGAGAAACAAGACAAAATTACAAGCATTAGCCTCCCCTTAGGCTAATTCCTCCCCTCAAAACCAGCAAAGAAATATATAACAACATGAACCGACAAACAGGGCAATCACCAAGGAAACCATGGAGAGTAAGCCATTCCCCCTCCAAATATTGGATTATAATAAGCAGGCCTGAAATCCCTCTGAAAGGATGAGGAAGCACCAGCAGGAATGGTTCCCTGACTATCAACAGCAACAGACTTACCTGCAGGAACAGGTCTATCAACAGGAAACGGAGCTCTATAAGAGTTCATTCCTGCTGCTTGTGGAACATATGGTGGTATTTGTTTAACATTTTTCCACAATGATCTGGTCTGTTGTTGCTCACCATTCATCTTCATTCTCTTCTCATGATAATCACAATCTTTAATGAGATGATGTTGACTACCACACACAAAACATGACTTCTTCCTAACAGCCTTGTGTTTTTACCATAACTTTTCTTATTACAGACAAAATTATCACTACTGGAACTAGAGACAATGTTGTTTTTAACAGAGTTAAGTGAGCTGTTGTTAGGGGAAGCTAATTTTGAAATAGATTCATCATTAGTTACTCCAGAAGTGAAGTCATGTGACTTGGGTGAGGTTGACTTGTCATTTGAATCACATGAGGTATAGTCTGTGGACTTGGATTCATAGGACTTGTTACTTTTGGAATAAGAGACAAAGTCATCAGACTCACACTCATAATCAGATAAGTCATTTGAATTTTTCCCATATGTCATGTGTGATTCATCTGAGTCAAGCTCAAGGGCTGAGTGGATAGGAACAGGCTTGAAAACACCTCTTATAGGTGGAGGAACTGCATTCATCCCTCCTTCCTTAACAAACTTAACAGGAATTTGATAATCAACTTCCTTAGGGGTAGGGTCAAATATTCTAGGGTTATATTCGCCAACATCATATCCCAACCCTTTCTTACACCAACCAGACTGATTACCATTATAGTTAACAAGATATTTTTCTGATTGTTGCCATGAATTTAACCTAGCCACTTCACTATCTAGTTTAGCCTGTAATTCCTGATTTTCTAATTTCACCTTAGCATGTTCTCTCTCAGAATGTTTTAGATAGTTATTGGAGTTCTCTAAGTCTCTTTCCAAAACCCTTATCTTTTGTTCATATGCTAGCTGATTAGCTTCATGCCAAGCCTTTTGTTTTTCCATAGTTTTAAGAGCCTTTTTATAAGCTTGAATTTCTACAAACAATTTATTATATTCAGGCTCCATTTCATCAAACTCTTTCCTAAGGTTCAAGTACAATTCATGACACCCAAAATGACAATGTTGTACCTGATGAGTGGCACCCACAAGAGCAAATTCTTCCACTTTATCCTTTGCATTATGAACCATGTTGTGAGTTTGGTTGAGACTATCTTCATCAGCATCAGCAAGTTCTGACCATTTTCCCCTTGAGTTAAAAGATAGCAAGGTTCTGACTTTCATGGTCCACCTTTCGAATTTATCTTCTGATCCAGACATAGTGTAAAGGTTTAGTAGGAAGAGTAGAAAACTTATTCTTCTTTATCAGAGATCCTCACGAGGCTCTGATACCACTTGTTGAATCTAACACACCTGCTAGATCTTTGAGCCTTATTGGATCGGTAGGATGCCTATGTAATCACAAGCACACTACAAGAGAATCTCTGAGTATGAACTAGAAAAGAAAAGAACTAAGACTATGATCCTCTATGGATCGTATAATGAACTAAAAGATATTTTTATTGAAGATTGTTAAGTCGTAAAAAGATGTATATGACTTATAGACGAGTGTTCCTTTTATACTAACAAGAAACCCTAACCCTAACCCGTCATACAAGAAAATGTGTGAAGAGATAAACATGATCTCTTCTAAAAATAAATCTAACAAACTTTCTAAACATACGGGATAACAACTAACAAAACCCGCAGCAACAACTACTATCAGCAGAAACAAGATAGAACTATCAGCAGCAATGAGCTTCAGCAGGAACCACAGCTATCGGCAGGAACCAGCTTTACACTATCGGCAGCAACAAGAAATATCTTATTTCCTGAATTCCTAACAAACCACAACACCTATTTCTTTGCAACGATCCTGAATCAACTGAATCAACTTTATCATACAATATAATCAATGGCAACTCAACAAGACAATTTCGCAACTGATATGGCACATGCTTTTGCATTATTCACCAAGGCATTAAACTTCCAACAACATAACAACAACCAATGGAATTTACCATACACTGACAATGCACAGTCATATATGGGACAAGAAGGTCAAATGGTTGAGGTTATTGAGAATCAGCAAGGTATACAGATGGGGAATCAAATGCAATATGCAGGGCAGTATTCTGGAAACCAAATAAATCAGTTTATGAATTAGAACAGGGTCAATCAAAATGAGAATTATTGTTTCATGACTTCATCTGAAATCCACAGGAGTGATATAGGTAGAATTAGTAATGTCAATGCAATGACGAAGCTAGAAAAGCTCCAGTACATGTTGATGCTAGCCAAAAAGGAAGAATCGGGAATACCGTTGACTGCTGAGGAATACGACTTCATGGTTACAACAAGAGTTAATGACAATTCAACAAAAGTCACTGGAATCTCCAACCTTATGGCAAATCAACAAGAATCAACATCATGCAGTGATTCTGACATTCCTCCTACTTATGACCAAGAACCACTCCATGCGGTACCAAATACAAGTAATGAGGTTAATTTGTTTGCTCATGAGAAGCCACATTCTGTGCCTCTCGAACCTACTTATGATACATATATGGATACGCCAAATTGTAGCAATATTAATTTGGCAACTCCATATATGAATCCTAATGAAGTTCAAGTTGCACAACATGACGCTAATGATGAGAAAACCCGTGCTTTATTTGAATCATTAAAGAATAATTGTCGCATTGAAATTGAAAAGGTCAAACAGATCAATCGCGATGTTAATGTCGCGAATGTGAAATTGACCACTGAGCTTGAGAGATATAAGGTGAGTGAACAAGCTTTTGAATTTAATAACAAACGACAGTCAGAACTTGAAACTGGTTATAGAGATTCTGTGTTAAGAGAAAAACATTAGCAAATCAAATATGACACTCTTCGATGTTAACTTGAACATGCAAATTAAATCTCTAAATAAGGAAATTTCTGAATTAACTACCTAACTTTCCAAACAAAAATCAATTTGTTCTGATCTTGAAAAAGAGAAGAAAGAATTGCATGCTAAGTTTTCAAAATGAGAAAATGAACTTCTTGATGAAATCATTGATCAACAGGAAACCATTAAAAAGTTGGAAAATCTTCTTGTAAAAACGGGTCATTCTACACAAATAATTAACATGCTTATTAACGAACCAAACCCGCGTTTACATATAATGAAGAAAATGGCTATCGGTTGTGAAAACCCTTATCATCTCAAGAAAGCTCAGCAACATCAGAATGTGTTATATAATGGTAGTGTGTTAAATGATAACCATGATCCTCCCGAGGTTCGTGATTCCTATGAAACGATTGAGCTTTCCAAAGAGAGTCGTGTTAAAATGAGACAAATGAACCCAGAAATTAAACCAATTGATTAAAACAAGCTGAATACAGATTCTGGCGTTCATCTTGTGCAAAAAGAGTCACCATTGTTTTTCAAAAAACCAGTGGCTGTTGCAAAAAGAAAAGTTATTTCGAAACATCTTTCTAACATCGAACAAATATTCTCTAAGAACACTTGTCACATAAGTGAAGCTAGACAATATTTGGATGATCTTAAAAGGAGAATTAAAATGCTTCAAACAATTGTGGCATCCAAAACAAACAGTAACTACAATGACTGGCTTTCAAGTTTTCATTCAGAACTGAAAAAGATGTTTGAAACAGATATCAACCCTGTAATTTCTGCAATTTATGCGATAACTCTGAATGTTGAAAGATGTTTTCTGAATGAAACAGCCGACTTTGTCAAGGACCACAAATCCCTGGTAAAGGAAGCTAACAAAAACATTGAACACATAAAAGTTTTGGAAAGACACAATGACATACTCTCTAAAGTAGCTCTATCGACTGAAATTATGTCCATTATTTACCAAACATATTATGTGGAAGATGATGAAAGACTTAGAGCTGAGACTTCTGCAATTGTTGAAAAATATGAAAATGTTCTTGCTAAGCTTGAAAAAGAAAATGTAGCATATTTTAAACAACTTGATGGAAAAAAAGGAAAAATGCAAATATGACAAATTGTCGTATGAATGTTCTTACAAAATCATGCAAGAACAAATTGATCTTTTGGAGTCTTAGCTTGATAGTCAAAAAGGGAAGGGTGAGGAATCTAAGGCTGTAACACAAAAAATGTCAATTCCTCAATGTGCTCAAACATCCTTGCCTAATGTGTGTAAAAAAGGAAAAGGAAAAGTTGTTGTCGAAACATTATATGTGACAGCACCTGATCTTTCTAGGATTAGTCCCACTACTGCGTCTGCCTCTACATCTCAAACATATAGGACGATAGACAAATGTGCAAAAGATAATCCAAAAGAGTCTAGGGATGCGAGAAAAAATTCTAAGGACAACAAGTTGAAGCCTACTGTGTGTGCCCCTAGGAATAGCTCACCAAATGTGACCATAAACACTATTAAAGAATCTTTTGATTCAAACGACATGGTCCACAATCACTATCTTGAAAAAGCTAGGAAAAAGGCACAGATTCGAAAAGATGGAATTTTAGGAACAAAACTTAGAGTGATGAATTCTACGACATTACAAGAAACTGCTAGTAGTAGTAAACCATTACCTAGGAACTCTCAACAACAGACTAGGGATTGGCTTGCATCTAAGAGTAGTTGCGAAAAAGAAAATGTTATGCACGTAGAATACAACACTAAGAATTCAAATTCCTCTTCGAACGAAAAGCAAGTTCCAAATGACAGTAGTGACAAAATTAAGGTTGCAGTAATAAACAAGAATGTTGAATTTGTCTGTCCTACATGTCAAAAATGTGTCTTCTCAGCTAATCATGATGCATGTGTTGCAAAGTATATCAAGAAAGCAAATTCACGTGCTAAAAAACAATCCACTGAGACAACAAATAGAAACAAACCCGTTGATAAGAAGCAAAAGGCTAAGAAACCTACTAGGTGGATCTCTACAGGACGTAGTTTTTCTAAGAATGAGACTTCCGCTGCATCTGATAAGAAAACAACTCCTAGATCTTGCCTTAGGTGGACTCCCACGGGAAAAGTTTTTAAAACAGTTGGTCTTAGATGGATTCCCACAGGAAAGATTTTTGATAGTTGCACCAAGACAAAGAATAGTGACAATCACCAACAGGAAGTAGAAACCGTTACAACAGTTGATAGTCAACACCCTCAGAGTGATGATTCATGTACTTCGAACACTGTTATTTGTGACATCTCTTCGTCTTTGGTTACATGTGATTCAACTATCTCAGAACCCAGCTCATCAGAGGGTTCTAATTCTGTAAATTCTTCAAAATCTTTCTCTCTATCTTCTATTTTTGATTTTCCATTTCTTTTATAAAATCAAAAACAAAATACAAAATTTGAAAAACAATCAAAAGCAAAATACAAAAATATAAAATTTTCAAAAAATTCGAAAACAATATAAAATGACAAAAATCAAAAATAATCCTCTCGACATGTCTCTTGCATAATCAATATTCTACACGTACCAAGAAATTTCATTCAACAATGATACGGGCATGTACAGATGCTTGAGCGAGAGTTCTAAAATGTTTTTAAAACATGTTATTTCTCAAAATTTCTTCTCAATGGCTTCGGAACAACTCAATTTCGGACCCGAGCTTAATTTGATGGCTTCTGGACACATCAGTTCAGGACCCGTTCTTCCTAGAAAGGAAAGTGCTCATTCAAAATCATATGCTTTAAATATTTTTTTGAGCACTTATCCTAAAAATCACCATGGCTTTCGTATACTTCAGTACGAAACCCGTGCTTAAAATGATAACTCCCTCTTAATCTCAAATGTTTTATTTAAGGGTATAAAATTAAAAAAGAAAAAATGTTCCAATTTCATGCCAAAATCCGTCCTTTTCTCCAAAAAGTTTCATTTTAATCAGTTGATATCAAAAATATCACTACATGCTATTTTTGAGGGGGAGAAGACGTGATTAAAATGTGATCAAAAGTTAAAAGATCGTGGATTGAATCTCAAAAGAGCTCTACAAAAAGACTCAAGATTTTAACCCTCGAATTGACGAAAAGTAAATGTCCGTTATCGAAAAGACTTATCCGGGACGGGTAATAATTTCAAGCTGGTTATCCAGTGATGTAAACGTGTCTCGCAAAGGACTTGTTTGAGTAGAATGTACCAATTCGAGAGATGATCTTTGAATATGACCAGGACGGGTAATAATTTCAAGCTAGTCCAACTAGTGATGTAAACGTGTCTCGCGAAGGTCATGTTCAATGAAAATCGAGCATTTCAAATGTGTGAACTCTATCCAATATGTGCAATTCTTTCTTAAATCTCATAAGCACATGTGAAGGGGGAGTATTTCAAAAAATGCAAAACTCTTAAGGTGTTAACAAAAATGTGTTTACTCATAAACAATTTGAGAGATTTTCACAAAAGGTTTTATGGTAAGTGATCTATAAATCTAGGATAATCATGGAGTAACAAGGTGATTATAGTTAGGTTTATGTCCAATGATCCACCAGAGCCGGAGGGATCTACCCAAGGACAATTCCAATAGATTAGAATTAGAAGTCCTTAGGTAAGATTGAAAAAAGGAGTAAATGAGAAAGGGAAAGAAGGGGTTGAAGAATTAAAAAGAAAAGTTTAATGAAAGGGTGAAAAGAAATAGCCCTCCATGAAAAGTTAGGGAAAAAACCAGGTCAATACATCTGCTATCAGTATTCACTAAGGTGATACTGATGTTGAGGACAAGATGTCATGGACCTAGTGACGCACTGCACCGCCCCTCCTAGCCACTCAGATATCTCTTAAAAGATATTTGTTTCATTTCTCACAGAGAACACTGCATAATCTATCGGCCTCTCACTCCGAGATGTGTTGATATTGAAAAGGTGGCACTCTGCTCCATGCCTCCGACTACTAAAACTAAAATGCATAATCGAGTCTAGAGCCATGAGATTCATCAAAAATCTCTTAGGAACACTTTCCATATAATACCCTTGTGTTCACCAAAAAGGACACAAGGTGTATAAGAGTCCTTATGAGATCTTCGGATCTTGCCATTTATATCATGATGGTTATGTGCTTCAAACGGTCTACAGTCGTGGGGTGATCTCAAGCGACTCACTAAATCGTGGGTGCACTTCGGTGTGTCCGTGTAAGCCCTCTCGGGGGTATCTGGTTCAGAACGGCCTGAGTTAAGATTAGAGAAAGTCTTCACAATATGCTGTTGACAATCTCGAAGTCTAAACCTATAAGCGCTGGATGATTTATCACTAACAGTTTTATGCAGCTACCTATAAACATCCATCTACCATCATCAGATATGTCAATCATCTTCACCTCAGCATACTCATACTTATGAAGAACATCCCTCAACAAAGCTCAAGTGTAAAAAGTTCAAGACAGAAGGGTCAAGTTAAAGACAGAGTGTAACAACAAATTCAAAAGGCTAATCACGATGTCAAGAACAAGTTCATATGTAATATGATGAAAGTATATGGGGAGATTGTTAGCAAAGGGAGATTGTTAGCAGAAGTTTACAGTCCAAGATATATGAGTATGTTGGAGTTTACGACATCATCACCGCACGAAGATGTTGATCAAGGCAAGAAAAACTGAAAGACTATTACTTTGAAGATCACGGTGCATGAAAGAACATTGAATGAAGACTATTCTACATTGACACACAAAGTTCAAGACACTGAAGACAAAAGACGAATCACCGGAGCATCATTGAAATGACCATCCCTTAGGGGGAGATTGTTAGCATTTAAATTGTATTGAAGTGATGGTCATTTATCCTTTAGTGTGTATGTCGATTATATGTAACAAAATAGTCTTAGAAAGGCTTATGTTGGACTTAGCTAGATTGTATTAGTAAAAGTCCATGTAATGTCCAAGTCCAACACAAGCCCAACCAAAGCCCACCAAAAGCCTTTTAGGGAAACTCTCACTCACTATAAATACATCACTCCCACCACATTAGTATGTGTGCAATAGAGAGGGTAATGTAACACCCCAACCCGGCAAGGGTAAAGATGTCACGTTAATGGTTTCATATCAGATCAAACAAAGCATACTTCAATAGTAATACAACAAATTTCAAAGGTTACAAATGAAATACTGACATTACAAGGTTGAGAATGAAACAAAACTAAATACTAAGTCTGAAACTTGCAAATCCTTCTAATAGTCTCTACTTCGGAATACTATCAACGTCTTCTAAGTCTAACAGTCTCTTCACTCATACCCAAACCCGTCGTCCTGCTTCTAACCTGCCGCACACGAAAAGAAAACGTGCGGCTGAGCTTAAAAAGCCCAGTGAACAGATATAACGGAAACAAAGCAGTAGTAACGGAAATTTAAAGCAAAAGGAATAATACCAGGAGTAACACGAGTCAGGAAAAGGAATACAAGAGTTATGCAGACATACCAGGAAACAGGAATGGTTACAAAGGTAGGTGCAAATGAAACCAGAACCCACCACCAGCCCAAGTCGAAATCAAGTCGAGTCCAGTATCAAGTCATAGGGTAACATAACCAGTAATCCACCACAACCCAAGTCACATCAAGTCAAGTCAAATGTCAGGTCAAGTATCAGGTCAAGTAACAGGTCATAAGGTTACAAGGTTTCAGGGAAACAAAAATTCACTACGAGCCCAAAACTCAAAATCAATCTCAAAGTCAAACCATATCAAGTCACATATCAGGGTGTATGGAGGGGTGACCTCAGCATACCAAGTACAGGGTGAGGGGATACCTCCACGGGTGGAGTAGCTAGCTCCTAGGGGTGTGAAAGGCGTGTATCGCACACACTCGCCAGTCACCAAGTAATACAAGTAACAAGAACAAGACAAGTCTAGGATGCATCCATACGCCCCCGCAGGCCACAGGGTTCTTCCTCTACGTAATAAATCAAGTCAGGATCGGGGACGGTGTAACCAAATCACTAGGGCTACACACTAGTCATGCCGGCGGTGCATCACCGACATGGACATGAAACCCTCATGCCTAGTAGATGGCTCGTAGTCTCAAACTGTGGGTCAAGGTCAAGTATCAAGTCTCGGGTATCAGGTGTCAAGTCTCAGGTATCAAATGTCAAGAATCACATCAGGGTTCATATCAGGGTTCAAGACAGGAGATAAATGCAGGGGTTCATTATCAGGAGGTCCATATCAGGGAGGTCAAATATTAGAAAGTCAATACTAGAAGGTTCATAATAGTTTATTAAAAGAAATCCTTTTTACATGGTTTTAATAAAAATGATCGGTAGAACAGTTTTCATAATAAAAGTCTTTCAAGGAAATGTTCAAAACCTCTTCATATTTAACTAAAAAGTAGTTATAAAATTCTATGAACTTCCAAGTGCCCAAGTTCTTAATTATCCCGGTTATCAGGGGTGAACAAGTCCTGTCAAGTGTCATAGCAGGGTTCAAGTCAAATGGTTCATATCAAGAGTGTCAAAATCCTTAAATACCGTTTTCCATAAAAGTATTCTTAAAAAGGTTTCATAAAAGAGGTTATTTGACAATGGTTTCTATAAAGATAATCTTACCAATAATTTCTTAAAACATTTTCACAATTTATCAAAAAGGTTTTTCTCAAATCCAGTTATACTATCAGGTGTATCACGGTTCAAGTCCAGGTTCATGGCACGGTTCATATCAAGGTTTATGACAAGGTTCAAAACAAAGGTTCAAGTCAGAAGATAAAACAAGGGTTCAAAGCAAGGTTCAAGAACAAGTACAACAGGTCAAGTTTCACAATACAAGGAATACATAGTAATGGTTCGGGAAATCTTAAACGAATCAATAAAATAAATCAAGAGACGAAGGCCCATTACTAAAAAGGGCAGAATATCCGTACCTTATTTTAGAAGCAAACACGAATCAGAAAATAGACGTCACAGAAAGGATCAGGACCTTTCCTTCTTCACACCTAAGGAATAGCAGATGGAATTACAAGGGATTCTAACTCATATTACTACTTAATTTACTTCTCCATTTTAAGTACTTCAGGGTTCATACGGTTATTATGGTAGTGTCATACATTCAAAGGTTTATTAAGTGTTTAGGATAAGTTGAAGGACCAATTGTGTAATTATCATAAGGTTAGGGTATAAGGTGTAAATATTGTAGAGTTATAGGTTCCTACGAGTTAAATCCTTTAGTATTATCAAAATAACAACAAGGACCCTTTAATGTTTGAATATAAACACTTAACACTTTTAAAAGCTCATAATACACTTTTTCAAGTTTTTAGGCATTTCTGGACCCGTATTAAATAATTTAAAAATCATAGTAAAACTCCTAAATAAAATCTACAAAAATTCACAGAGCTACCTCAATGTCCCTAATATTTACGAAATTTTTCCAGATTTTATTATGTAGCATAGGTATGTATTAAAAATCCACTTTTACAACTTGTTCTAAAATCGTATCTGATGGAACACCGAAAAGTCATCACCTGTTAACCCTTTTATAAAAATTCACAAAAATCTATAAAAATTCCACCTACTAGCATACATCCCAAATATTATCCAGTTCAAAGGGCTCTTTCTAATTCAACACGGTTTGGAAACTAAAAATCAAAAACCCGGACTGATTTTCCAGACTTTTTAGTACGACCAGACACATAGTTTTCTAAAAATCAAAAAGTAACCTTCCAGTCCTCTAAAAATTACAAACTAAATTTTCCCAGGTAGCCCTTTCAATGAACTTAGTTTTAGACTCTTAAAACACCCAAAAAACTCGACCCATCAATTAGTTACAGCCGGTTAAAGTCGGTTAAAGTCCTGTCTCAGTAGCAGTTTTCATCATCACATGTAATTACTTAGGGTTTTCTTTATCCATTCATTTGTTTTATATACCAAACGACTTTGGGTGAGTTCATAGCACATTAAGATCAATTCTTATCAGTTTGTTACATGTTCAAATCGAATTATACACCATATACAAACCAATCGATCCATAGTACAAGTTTTAGGGTTTTATAGGTTTATGATTTTATGTGACATGATTTTCGTTCCAAGATTCGTATAGAACACAAGATTTTCGAACAAAAGGTGAGTAATTACAATACCCTTGATGACAAGATGAAGAACACGATCACACGGAATCAAGAACACCACCCGAAAATCTTTTTCTCCCTCCCTTCTTCTTTGGATCGATCGGCAGCCCCAACACAAGAGCAAAACACACTTTTTTGATTAGTTTTTGATTCGTAGAAACGTGTATTGATGTAGGATTATGTGTATACCTTAGAATGAGATCAAGATGGGGACTTTTGTGGCTCTTTTCTTAGTCGATTAGCAGCAGCAAAGCAGGCGGCAGAAGTGGAGGTTTTTAGGGTTTTCTTTGGTGAAAATTTAGGATCGGTATTTTGGTGAGGGATTAAAAGAGATGGGCTATTTTGTAGGGATGGATTTGGCCGATATTTGGAGGGGGAATGGAAGGTGGATCGGCCCAAAAGAATCATCCACATCAAACACAACTTAATTTGACACAATTTCCTTTTTAACTTGTAGTATCCTTTCTTTTCTAGTTTTACAATTTAAATAACATAATTAATATGAGATTTTCGATTCACAAGTATTTCATAGTGTGTTTTAATATTTTTGGGGGCTTGTACAAATATTTTATGATGCCTCAAATTTATTTCATATCATATTTGTTTTGTTTTCATAGGTTTTGTAATTATTTTATAAGTTATATAAGCTTTGATTAAATTTTTAAATTACGAGGGCATTTTGGTAATTTTGCATGTTTTAGATTTTCGGGTTTTACAACTCTTCCCCTCTTAAAAGAAAATTTTCGTCCTCGAAAATTGAAGTCGCAAAGTTAGACGGAGTCGTAGCAAATCGCAAAAGATCGTTACAAACGTTCTCACGCCCGGGGAGATTCTTCCCAAAAGATCTTCAGACCAAACGTTTCTCATGACTCAAATCAAAACGAGATGGGTTCAAATTTCTCAGGAGAAGACAAATTAGGTTGATTCAGAATAAAAGGTCCATGCAACATAAACTGGACGATAGGTGAATCTTCAGAAAGCTCATATGGAATACGAATAAGATTTTCAAATTGAACTAATTGTATCTACAGCAGAGAGCTCTTCAAGGAATTTAAGATTTAAAACTGAGGTTAACAGAATGCAACACGAGAGTCCAAACTAATCCAGATATTTAACGAACGAAGGTAGAGTATACGCATAGGTAGAATGAACCTAAGGTCTCACTAATCACAGATAATCCATCGGGAATCAAGTTCTAAACTTCTTAGGTACTTCCCAAGATATCCTATGGCCACAATGAGGGCACGTTATATGGTGTAAGTATTATCACGTTAATAATACCAGCACCACATAAATATGCCTTCATGATGATCATACTTTATCTCAAGTCGTAAGCAAAACAATCTATCTTAATCCACCTAGTACTTCTACAGTCTCGGAGGTCCACAAAATCAAGTGTCAAAATCAAGAGGGAAAGCCAAACTACTCGCCATGGAGATTCTCAAAGTGCCCAGGAGGCATCGAAATGATTAACAAAAGATCAGAGGTCAGAGTCGGAATCTGAAAGTAAGGATCAAATAATGTCAGGCAATTACTTTGAAATTTTCAAGGGCTTCAAGATTTATTTAGGTTTCAAAACTTAGGTGGTGCAAGGAATAAGCTTTCAATCTCCAAGAAGGATTCAACAGGCTTAAACCAAAAGTAAGGCACGAATCAGAGTATTGCGGAAGCAAAGATACTTAAACAAATGTCTTATAGTCTACCCATTCCTCACCGGTCAGAACTTAAGCTCCTATAGGGAAATCCTAAAGCAAATTTTCAAAGGTTGTCTTACGAGCGCCTACAGTGGAAAGCTTAGTGGTCCTAACTTACACAGGTCAAGGGTAAATGTATTACGAAATCGCAGCCTTTCGCTCTGATACCATAATTGTAACACCCCAACCCGACAAGGGCAAAGGTGTCACATATACGGATTCTTATCAGAACAAACACAGACATTTGACATAAATAATACAATGAAAATCCAAGGTTTACAACTGAAATCAGAACTACAAAGGGCTGCCTTAGTTTGATCACACAAGGACCCCAAAGGGAGGGTAAGGTGGGAGTGTGTCTTCCGATTTTGTATTCTTTCTTTTCTCTTGTCTAATCTTATATCACACCGTTCCATTTTATTTCCTTCTACTGTGCCGCTACTCTTTCTATTATTCTTATTCTTCTTATTCTTCTTTAGTATTCACCTCATCTGATTCTCTTCTTTATTATTTCTTATCCACTTGTACTTATCTTACTTCTTATTATTATTATACGCCATATCATATACTGATAAGTGATTCCTTCTCTTTCTATTGTGCCTATTCGTATATCTCTTTTAGTTGTCAGATTCTTGAGTTTATTTAATACTTGTTTAGTTGTGTGATAAAGTAGTATATCTAGTGCTCTACACCTTGCCTTAAACAGTCAAATTAAGCAGCTGAGAAAAACATACTAAAAGTCAGCAAAAAAACTGATGAGTTCATAGGTTTAAACTAAAGCAGTAAACAATAAGTTTGGACCAATAGTTTTGTGTACAATCATTACAACGCATATAATGTCATACAATATAGTTTATCGCGCTAGCTCTAACTTCATGCAACCGAGGCTCGACAGTTCAGTGCGCTACTCTATAGCACATATATAATAATCAGGGGCCCATAGCGAGTGTTTAACCCAATACACTCGTAGTCCAACTTGGTATACGCTCGCATTGACTCGTCTGGCCAACCGAATGTGGGAGTCACCCCAATAGATCTATTTATAATAATTGCACTTCCCAAAGGGAACTAACGGTTCATGAAGGTGGGCATAACATTGGATTCAAGGGCTTAGGCTAACTATGCAATAGTTTTGAGAAAATAAATAGTGATGTGGTCCATAAAACGTTTTGAATGTTTCTCACCCCATAGTTGTAAAATAAGTATAAGTAAAGTGGGGCTATAAACTCACCTTAAGAGAGTAAACAGTGAATGCAATGAATCAGAGAGTGTACGGCACCAACACGCGACCTAGATTATTAAGGCCTGTTTTAGTTCACAGACTAAATTAAGTCTCCACGACATTTAATTCAAAGGTTTTAAAGTATTTATGTTGTTGTTGCTTGTGTGGCAGCAATTAAGTTTAAAAACAGCTTTCTAAGTATTTGTGGGTATTGGCTCAAGGAAGTACATATGTGTATGACAATAAAATATCGAAGATGAATAAGATTTCGATTTAACAATAACCGAAAGACGATGAATGAAAAGTGATTATGAACAATAGTAGACGTTGTCGGGATATGGAACGTCATTGTTAAAGATATGTAAAAATAGTCGTTATAAAAATATATAAATAGTTATTTACGTTTTGAAATGTAGGAAAATAAATTATGTGTAAGTGATGATTTTCGTTTAAATGATTTGTGATTTGAAACTAACGTATAGCGGTTGTATACAAAATGTTTTATTTGTCCCGTTTTAAATAAAAATATAATAAGTACATTTATTTAATAGCAGTAGGGCATGACTCGTATATGTATGTTGATTTCTTGGGGTATTGGTGTGTCATGAATATATGTGTTTAGGAAATAGTCGTTCTAAAATTGATATAAAAACATAAGTATATTTTTCAAAAATGTCATTTTAGTGATATAAGTGTTAACTACATTCAAGTTTTGATAAACGATATTCTTGAATTAAATGTTTACTAGTTTAGATCCGAACTAATGTTTATAAGTTGCCATTTGTATGAAAAGCTTACAATAGGTGGTGTATATATATATATATATATATATATATATATATATATATATATATATATTATATATATATATATATATTGTTTGTGTCGTAAATTAATTTTTTCACAATTGCCGTGATTTTATGACGAGATTTGTAAATTATGCGAAGAGAGTAATGCCGGGATTGAGTTGTGAAATAAATTGATTACGAGATCACGTCGACACTTATTATTACACACCGTTATGATATTGATTTTATTTGGTTGAGCATATATACACATTCGGCAGATTATTTGTAACGCACCCTTTATCCTTGTTGGGTTGTGACCCTATTAAAGTCAGGGGGGGAACTCATGTGGGCTGGACTGGAATTTTAACCACCAAGGCGCTACATTGGGCCTGGTGGGCTTTCATAGCCAACAAAATTTATACGAAGGGGCTGGACTGGATTATTAACAACTAAGGCGCCACATTGGGCCTAGTGGGCTGCAACTAGCAAACACAGAATATATGTTGAATGGACTGGATAATATTATCGAACGGGTTGGGATACTTAGGCTATACACGAACACACTCACAAGTCCAAATGGAACTTGTGTGTTTTCCTGGAAATACAAAAGTAGCCATTCGACACCAAAATGATATTTAACACAAAACAAATTTCAAGTCGAGCTTGAGTACAACTCGACATTCCAACTCAATGATCTCGAGTTTTACATGAGGACTATTGGTTCGACACCGAGGCTTCACCATTCACGACACAATTTTTGCTAAGTCTTGATTTATGACTTTCGACCTTATGTTGACCCGAAAACAATTCATCAGCCCTTGTGGGTTTGAGTTCAAATTTGTACAAAACAACACCCCTTTGGGGTCCTTGTGGGATCGAACTAAGGCATCCCTTTAGGGGTTTCCTTGAACCAAAGATGTGATTCGACCACTATACTCGCAACCCAATTTTGACCATTATTTAGGCTGCTAAGTGAGCGAGCTATGGGGTAATCTCGTTAGAAAGGACAAGGCTCAAACCAAGGCACGTACACCCTTCATAGGTAGCTGCCTTGTGAGGAGTTCATCGAGCCAAGACTCACCACATCTCACCCTTTGGGTGTGGTTTTTCCTGGACTGAAGATAACCACAACACACCCCATTTTGGGTGCTGTTTGGTGAAGTTCAAACTGAACCAAAACTAAGACATAACACACACCTTGAGGGTGGTTTTTGCACAAACCAAAAACAACCATGACTCATCCTAACCTAAACCAAGTTTCTAGGTTTTAATCACACTAACTCGAGAGGACTTTAATAGGTTCTATTTGCCTTATGAGTTAACACTCTAACAAGACTTCTATCCCTATCAACAACAGCTCGGATTTAGACTGAATCGAACAACAATAACTAACAAGAATAGTTTCAACTAACGAGCCAACACTTAGGTTTTATTAAATTTTGTGAGTTACCAAAAACAAGAGCAACAACATAACCTCTTCACAGATTTAATTCGAAAAATTAAAACCACAGTTACACCACAAGTTAAAAATTAACATAAATCAATCCAATGACATTCGAATAACAATGAATTGAAATGAAGTGTTTAAAATGAAAAGAGGTTTATACCCTTACAATGATTATGAATTGACAGATGAATCAAGGACTTAGAACACTGGTGCAATTCGAACAGCAACAACTTTCTATCCAATCAATCCAATTTGAACCCCAGCCAATCCACCTCCAACCAAATGTGATACCCTTCGAACTCTTTGAATCTTGATAAAACTTTGAGTGAGTGAGTAGGTTTGTGTGGATCGACTGGGTTCGATTAGAAATTAAAAAGATGAATTCCTGGAATGGATTCAACATTCTTTTGAACCTTGGAACTGAAAATTTTCCGATTGAAGCTTCGGTCGTCCTCTGTCCTCATCACCTCCTCTTGTCTATACTTGTTGACCTTTGGGGAAAGGATACTTGAGAGGGACGGTTAATTTTTGGGATAGGGAGAAAGTGTATAACGCCATGGGAATGATGGTGATGGATCAAATGGATTTCTGGGAAGATGGAGAACTCGTCCAAAGAGCAAAAGGCGTTAAAAACAGTGAGAAAGTGGGTGTCAGAGAGGCAGGTATCCAGAGAAAAGAAAGGGATAAGAAGGATTATTTAGGGTTTGTTTTATTAAAACAATGTGTAGTGTGTACCCCGTGTCCCGCTGAGCTGAGGTGAAATCGTGTTTCCCCGATTCGGTATAAACGTGGGAAAAGTTTCGGAGACGTTTTTATAAAACTGACATTAAAATAGAATTTATTGATTTTAAACTAAATCATGAGATTAAATTGCTACTAATGTGGTGTCAGTACGCGTGTGGTTTTGTTTTTCAGTAAAAGTGAGATAACCTCTCGCTTCTATTACGTTATAGTTTGTAAATGTGAGAAAGTGGGAAATTCACTGTTTCTGGTGAGATTAAATTCTTTTTGTGAGTTATTGTGTGTTACAATGTGCGGGTTTGCTTCCTGTAATAGTTATGTATGCATATAAATGCTTAGTTTAATAGTTTAGTAATAATAAATCGATATTTGTTATTAAAATATTAGAGGTAAAATAACCTCAAAACAACCCAATTTTACCGGCATGAGATTGATGTTGAATGGGTGATTTAACAGGTTTAATGCACAGCCGCTTACGATAGTGTCTACCCTTTCTACTTTCCCATTAACTAACACCACATTATATACGTTGCCTAGAGTGGTCGGGGCAATACCAAGCAGTGGACAAAATGCAGTTAAAACAAAATTTCTATCTGCTCCCGTATCAAACAATATGGATGCATAGCGGTTATTTAAAAGGAACATACCCGTTACGACGTTCGGGTCTTCTTGGGCTTCCACTTTTCCCACTGCATATACCCTCCCGCGGGCTCCACCATCATTTCCCCGATTACCTTGTGGCACAAAAGCTACTTGGTTTCCACCGGCTCTTGGATTCCTTTGGTTACCCTGATTACCCTAGTAACCTCTGTTTCCACCATTACCCTAATTCTTGGGCTTTCGGCATTCACTTCGGTAATGCCCTTTCTCACCACAACCAAAACAAGTGATCTTAGCCTTCGGGTTGTTTACTGGTGCAACTTATGCTGTTGCAAGGGGTCTCGCTTGACAATCACGGGTCATATGTCCTTTCTTTTGACATTTGTGGCATTTGACCATGCACTGACCCTTATGATGCAACTTGCAGCGATTACATAGTGGTAAGTTCCCTGTGTAGACCTTCTTCTCCGTTGGTCCCACAGCATACACCTTAGCAACCTCCTATCTTTTGTTTAGGTGATGGCTGTTGTTTCGGGAGTGATCATCACATTTCCTCTTGCTAGTCACAACCACTTCAATCGAATCCTCGATCACTTGGTCCATTAATTTGTTAGCCACTTCCATGGTCTCATGGAGATTAGTAGCCTTGTAGGTAGTGACATTACCCTTGATAGATGGGGGTAATGCACCAATGTACCTTTCCAGTAGACGGGTTTCAGTCAGGACCATATCGGGGCATAGTAAGGCAAGCTCTTGGAAACGTTCATTATACACAACCATGTTGGTACCCTGCACTTTGAGGTTCCAAAACTCAACCTCCAACTTCTTTACTTCATTGCGAGGGAAATACTTCTTGAGTACCATCTCTTTGAAGTTTTCCCATGACATTGCGTAAGCAGTGTCATAGCCAGACGATTTTAGATAGCTGTTCCACCAGGTTAGGGCATCATCCAGGAAAGTAAATGATGCAAACTTAACCCTGTCTTCTTCCGAACAACTACATATTCGGAATACAGTCTCCAACCTTTCAATCCATCAGACTAAAACAACTGCCCCCTTAGTTCCTCCAAAACCTCTAGTCATGACCTTTCGGAAGTCTTGGTAAGTATAACCACGAGTGTTGTTGTTTGTTGGTCTCGAATTCCCAACATCAGTGGTCAAGTTGTTTGCTGCAGCCAGTGCTGCTGCCACCCGTTCTTCTACCAGTTGATCCAGCATTGCTCGGTTCATAGGTGGAGCCGCTGCAATAGCCCTAGCTGGGCCTGGGTTAGCCGGTTGCACATGAGTGGTTCTATTTGTGGTTCTTTTCAGATGCACTTTGCTGTATCACCACAAAAAGATAAAGACAATTGAGATTCAGAGAGTTTGTTATCGCACAAGTATATAATTACTATAGGTAAAATATATGAATAAGATAAATTATAGAGAAGATGGCACAATAGAGTAATCAATCAAGATTTTCATAGATTAGAATCAATACGTATTCACAAAATTACAAGCTTAAATACGCTAGAAAATAGTACAAGTTTCGAATACAGACGAAAGAATGCAACTTCCACTAACTGATGACTACTCAGTTTAGTGAGAATACATCATAACTGCTATAAAACTAAAACCAATCATGCCCAAGGCGTAGCTGCTCCAACTCTGCTGCCATCGGTGCTACGGTAGACTCCAAACGTCCTACAGTAGACTCTAACTGTGCAATGCGTCTCCTTGACGCCAAAACCTCCCTACGGTCCTCCTGCTCTGACCTCATAACTCCAGCAATCACTGACTCTAACTCATGCATTATGTGCCAGTTGGTCCACTCCGCATTCCAATCTCTCGCCTGATCTGTCCCTACATCGTCCATCCTCTGATGTACCCCTGCAAGCTCTCTGCCAACTCGCTCATCATGTCTCCCGAGTCTCTCTAGCAGGTCTGAATGGACATCTAGTAGGCTCGCCTGTGCTCCTAACTAGATCAAGAACCTCGTAACATTATCCTCTACCTCTTCTGCCATTGGTGAGACGGCAGGTGGAGGGGAAGCTGGTATCGATGGAGATGGCGGCACAAAAGATGGAAAGGATGGCTCATACATGGGACTGTCAGCACGAGGTTGAGTTCTGTGAATGCACTCAATGTCTCTCTATACTTCACCCTTGATCTCACAAGTAGCCAGAACATCTAAAACCTCTTCTCTAGCCCGTAACATAGCAGCTCTCTGTCTCAATCCAAGAGGTGTATCCATGTCTCCTCCTATCATCTGAGTAGCCCTAGAACTCTGCCCTATCCCAAAAGTACTCGGCACCTCCTCCATAATTCCCTTCCCATGTCATGGCTCACCTGGTATAGTCTCCTCAGGTGTAGGATCTGCTACCGACTCCTCTTCAGGATCCTCCTCTGGCTCTTCTTCTGGATCCTCCTCTGATTCTTCCTCGCCCTCAGCTGAATATGAGTCATCGGCCCTCCTGAGCTTTGATGGAGTGGTGACTGATCAGGAGATGTAGCAGGTGAAAAGGATAAGGGAGTGGCTGAGGTACCTATGTAAATGGCTTGGTCCTCTTTTGAGGTGATGATAGTAGGTCTGAGTACCACATTCGATATCCTGGGACGCGCATGCGGATTCGGTAGTAGAGGTAGGCTGGATAGGAGCATGATCAGTAGTGGATGTAGGTAGTGCTGTAGTGGGTGTGAGCATAATAAGATCCGGGTTTGGTGCATTGAAAGCCTGTAGCACATGCATGTAAGGGTCGTCTGAGTCTAGCGAGATCAGAGATATGTGGTGGGAAGACATAGTCTGTGACAAAAACGGTATATGTATGTAAGTATATCGAAAATACCCATAGTAAATAGTGTTGTAGAATCAACGAATAATAAATCGTAGCATATAGTTATGTAGGATACTATAATATCAAATTGTATGGTTCTTGTGTTTTATGGTTCAATTCTAGTGAGAGAGTTAGAGAGAGAGTGGAACCTTGAGAGAGAAAGTGAAGGATTAGATTAAATGAAGTGAAGGTCCAAGCCTTCCCTTGTGAGGGAAGGGGTATTTATAGGCATACATGACATGCCCAACTTGGGCTGTGGAGTGAGCTGACAGTGGGTAAAGACCCAACCCAACTCCACGACAGATAAAATATCTAAACTAAACTATTAAGCCTACGAGCTAATTAATGCTAATGAGTGCTTGGGGTGATCGAGTCTTCATATGAATATTTATACTCCTAACAATCTCCCCCTAAGGGAGGTCACCCCGGAATTTACATTTTGAATTCTAGCATTCTATTACATAGATTAGTGTTCCTAGCTCGTAGTCTTTGATTCTTTAAAGTCTTTAGTCTTTGTACTTTCAGCAGTAAACTTCCGATGACTGTTCTTTTGTCTTGGATGATCTTTGAGAATTCTTTGATGTCATCATCCAACGTACGTCTTCAAGTCACCTTCTTGCAGTATCGTTTCCATGTGATGTTGTGATCATTGGACTGACATGCTCACACTTTTCTGGATCATGATTTTCAGCATCAGAGTTTGCGAAAGCAGTGTTGAAGGCCTTTCATTTATCATGATTTCTTGGATTATGATGATGAAGTGTGAGCATGGGGTGATGAATCGGCATCTTTTCAGCAATCATCTGCAACCACCAGGGATTCCTGCATACGACAGTTAGCAATAAAACATCCGGTACTTACAGGTTCGGACTTCGAGATGGTTAACAGCATAGTGTAAAAACTTTCTCTAATCCTTACCAAGGCCGTTCCTAAATCGGATACCCCGAGAGGGCTTACAAGATCTACCGAAGTAAATCAACGATTAGGTGAGTCGCTGGAGTTCACTCCACGACTATAGACCATTTGAAACCGCCGCGACCACTAAGTGTAATCCTCAAGGAATTACCGAAGTGACCTGCTTTCTGGGCTGTTTGATGTTGACCCTGGCAGGATTTTCCATTCAATCACTGAGAATTACATTTGTAAATTCCCTCATAAATGTTCTGGCAAATTGCTAAGATATTCATAGGACTCATAAGTTTACAACTGGAGTTCTTAATGTTAAACAACCAGTGTAGAAGTAACATGTGTTCCTATGAGATCTTATGATGCATCTCTTGGCTCTAGACTCGATAAGTGCATTTTTGGTAGTCGGAGACTGGAGCGGCGTCTCCTGTTTCAATATCAACATAACTCGTAATGAGCAATCGATAGATTATGCATGGTTCCCCGTGAGGATGAATCAAGTCCTTTTAAGAGAACTTGAGTAGCTTAGAAGGTTTAGTGCAGTGCGTCACTGGGTCCATGACGTCTTGTCTTCAATACCGGCATCACCTTAGTATCGACCAGTAGCATATGAATTGAACCCGGTTTCTACCCTAAGGTTGAATAATTGGAGGGCTATTTCTTTTCACCCTTTCATATTACTTTTCTTTTTATTTCTTCAACCCCTTCTTTCTCCTTTCTCATATTACTCCTTTTTTCATAATCATACCTAAGGACTGTCTAATACTAACTATTTGGTATTGTCCTTGGGTAGATCCCTCCGGCTCTGGCGGATCATAGGACTGTTTTTCCTAACCTTAGCCACCTTATAAATTCATGACTATCCTATGTTGCCGTTAACCAAATCTTTGAAAAGTCTCTCAAAGTGTTTATAGTTAAGAAACGTTTTTTGCCAACACTTTGAGAATTTTGAACTTTTCAAATGCTCCCCCCTAACATGTGCTCAGATGTTTTTATTATAAATTTGCACATGTTGGGTAGAGCTTGCACTTTTTGAATTGATCCACTTTCAGTCAATATGACCGATTCGAGACACACTTACATCACTAGTTAGACTAGCTTGAAATTATTACCCGGTCTGGTCAAGTCCACAGAAAGTTTCTCGAAATGGTACACTCTACTCAGACAAGTCCTCTTCGAGACACGCTTACATCACTGGTTAGACCAGCTTGAAATTATTACCTGGCCAGGACATGTCCTTTCGATTAATGACAGTTTTTGTTTCGTCAATTCATTGGTGAAGTCTGAGTCGTGCTCACATGAGATACTACCAAAGATGCCACATTCTTTTTGTCACCACAAACCATTTGCTCCCCCTTAATATGTGCATTGATATACAAAAGAGTTTAGCACATATGGGAGAGCTTACATTTAAGTCCAAAACATCACATTTTTATCAGATTGCATATTTAAATCACATTCTCTCCCCCGATCAAAAATTTTCAAACCTTTTGAGATTTTGTGATCCCAATTGATTTAAATAAGTTTAGAAAATATGGGACAAAATGTGGTCAGGTTTAATATGTGCTGACAATGGAACATTATGATGCTCCCCCTCAATCTATGAGGGATAATGTTAGTGTCAGGTATGATAGGTTTGGAAGATTTGAATTTATCAAAATTCATACACTGACACATAACAACCACATTTTATTCACTGCTTATTATGTACAAAGTGACATGTTTTGATGATATGAAATTTTGAAATTATCACTCTCCCCCTCAATCGATGACCCTTCTTCTATTTAAATAGTTGTAGTCATTGATTGAGTGATAGATTTTTATGAAAAGTTCAATTCTGATTGATATTTAAAAATCATGGTACCATCAAGTTTAACTCAAATACTTTCCTGAAGAATCATAGATGGAAAAGTATATGTGATTTAAAGAAGACTTCTCTTCTTGTACGAGAAATGATGCACTGAAACGTACATCAAATCGAAGAAACATGGATATAAATTAATCCATGCCCGGGTGAACTTCACCCAGTGGGAGGAACAGCCATCTTTTTGGCGACGTACTTTCCCCATAATTAGGAACGGGTTACAGTCTGAAGTAACTACAAGCAGATTTAGGCATGTTTTGAAAACTTTTTGAACTTCTGCTCGAACTTCATTTAAAGACCCATGTCATTATTGAATGACATTTCTAGGACCATAAATGTTATCGATTCCAGAAGACATGCCTTGAAAAACTATTTTTTTGAATTTTCTATTTTTTTGATTTTTTTTTTTTTTGGTTTTATATATTTCTATTTACATTTTGGTTTAATATTTTTCTATTTACAGTTTGGTTTAAGATATGTAAAAAATATATTATTCAATTTAAGAAGATATTGACATGAATACCGAAAAAGGATATCGTTCTGTACGTTGTAGAAGTCTGTATTCAACATCTCTTAAACTTTCACCACCAAAGCTTTCGAGGCTCCTGAATAATCGTCTGAACTTGAGCCTTCTCAATGTGAAGCTTTGATAGCTTCTCCCCAAACCGACAATCTTCTTTTTGAGCAGTTTCAAAGCTCTCTTTCAAGCTTATATAAGGTAAGTGTACAGCGAAAATCGTAGCAAACCACATCAGATATTGCTGCTCCTTTTTAGAATAATCGTCGTGATACTTCGTTTGGGGGATCATCAAATAGATCAGTAATGTATCATCTCACACTTGAATAATTCTTCTCCTATTTCTTCCCTCTGAAGGCTGAAGTAGTGCATACCAAAAGTATCCAGAGAACACTTTCCCCAAGTAGTTGAAATGATACACCAAAAGCCACGAGTTAAAACACTGATTTTCTCTGCGGTTATGACATTTGTCTTCCCGAAATAACTTCAATTAAGAAGAAGAATAAAGTTCATCACGTGTACTCGTTGTGCGTTCAGATGTATGTCTCCTTTCCCCTTGCTGGTTTTGATACCTCAGAATCAGCAACACATTTTACGCACATATACAAGCAATCTTATGAGAAGAACCAAATTGGCTAAAATGCATCAAGTTAAAATCAACCGCTATTGAAACACTCTGACTATCTTTACCAACCCTTAAGTAGGCTATTTGAAGTGATAACTGATGGAGCAAACCCGATATACCATACTTGAAACTGAAGTAGAATTCCCTGTTCTCGTGACTTAAGCTTGCACTAATGTTGGAAGAACGGTGTAGAGAATTTATGCTCCAAGCAAATCTCTAAGTACTCAATACCCAACAAAAGTATGAGACATTAACACCTCTTGCGATTATCTACAACATCATCTGCGTGTGACACTAAGTACTACAACGTAACTCCTTTAAGTGATAGTTGACCAGGTCTTCAACCTTCCACCCCGACTGCTGGTAACTAGATAAACCAAGTCTTCAACTTAAATCTTAAGCACGAGCAAGTTATCATTGAAATTCATGCACCCAACCAACCCCAATTTCAAGATAAAATAAGAACACGCCTTTGTGAAAGTCAACTTCAATCTCAAATAAGTGATACCCGATCAACTCCGTAGTCACAATTAGAGTCACATGCCCAAAAAGTGAGTGAACATACAATCAAATGTACGTCGATCCACTGTTCACACTTCTCCCCCTCAAAAATTGCATATGAGGTTGCCATTTTTGATTGAACAAGTGCATATGAGGTTGATCCACTGTTCACACTTCTCCCCCTCAAAAATTGCATTTGAGGTTGCCATTTTTGATCGAGTAAATAAAAATAAAATCTTAATGAAAGTAGATACACTTGATGACTGGACGAGCATGGAACAAGTATGAAGCTTGCTGATGAGAATAGTCAGAAACAAGAAGATTTCTCTTCTTCTGAAGATAAAGCGCACTCAAGCGTACGCCTTTCTTTTCTTTGAGGAACGGGGCCTGAAGTGTTGTCAGCAGACGCCATTATGTTGACATTAAGGCCCGAGGCTTGAACTGCAGTGTTCAAACGTCATTGTCGATGAAGAACGAGGCCTAAACTGATGTTGTTCAAATGTCATTTGCTTAAGAACGAGGCTTGAACTGATGTGTTCAGACGTCATTTGTCGTTTCCCCTCATATGTTGTGAGCCGCCTGAGTCCAAATTTCAAAGAACGATCTGTAAGACCTACATTTGAAAACAGAAGAAAGAAAAGAGTTTGGAGTGCCGGATCCCCAATTTAAGTTAGGTTCTCGTTAGTTAGTGCAAACAATCTTTGGGGCTGCTGAAACCATAGATGTCTTGGTTTTAACAATAGGGGCAACACTAGTAGATGCAATGGACCTAATTAAAGGGCATTGTGTATCTAAAGGGATAACTCTACCAGTTGGCTTCCATTCCTTAACAGGCACTACTCTAGGCATGGGAATCCTCGTTAAAGGGCAATGTTCACCTAGTGTGAATATTCGGCCCGTGGGCTTCCACTGAAAGCCCACATTGGTAAATATTTTCCCTATAGGTTTCCAAGATTGCTTAATTTGTCTAGCTCTCCAAACTTTCTTAACTGGGGGTTTGTTGGACGACTTCAAAAATTTCTCAACTCATTTATCATGATTACCCGAAATTAAACAATCATTACATGTTTTGCAAAGTGAATTAGGATTTGAATTATGATTCCGTTTGTTCAAATCTGACTTATTGTTCCTCATGTGGTCTTCTACTTTCTTCTTAGGAACACTTTTAGCTTGTGAAGTCCTATAATTTTTTATATTTCTCCTAGGTTTTGACTCGCTAGCTTTAGTGTCTCTGTTAACTCCTGTAGAAGGACTGATGGGAATCTTAGTCTTTTTCACTTCCGGTTGCTGAACATGTTTTGATGTGTTAGGATCTGAAGTTTCCAAGGGTGCCTCAAAGGTTACATGCTTGTTATTAGTCATTGAGGATGATGCAATAAACCTATCTCGCTTGCTAACAGTCTTAGGACATGTGCCAATGACGTATTCTAAGAGTTCCTGAGATCGTTTAGTGAGGAAGCAGGCATCTACAACTACACTATCAAGTGGTTTATCTATCCTATCCTCTTCTACGATCTCACGAAGGGTATCAAGTCTATCCTTAAGGTGAGTGAGATATACTTGATGAGCAGACCTATTGTTCCTAAAGGGAATCGGGATAGTCATAGCATCAATTTCATATTTTCAATAAGCAGAAACCTTTGGAACAGCATTTTCACTAGTGATCATTGGCATTTTCCCTTTCGCCTAAGTCTTTAGATTCTCAATCTCATCTAACAAAAAAGTTATCTTTTCATTGTGATTGTTACGTGTGACTTTAATCGTGTCATATAACTCTTTGTAATGCTGTTTGATTTTTGAATTTTCAGCTTGAAAACATTCATTTTCCTGTTGTAATTTATTGATGATTTCTTGAAATTAAAAATTCAGAGAATCTAGGGATGAAGGTTTATGGGTACCAATCACATCACTCTTGTTTGACTTTAATTGAGCAATTTGGGCCTTCAATTTTCGAATCGTGTTAGCATGAGCTTGAATTCATTCATCTCGTTTGCTTAATTCAAAATATGCATCAAATTCAGGAGCATCCAAAGATGTCTTAGCATTTGAGGTTTTAATTCTTTCTTCTAAATGTTGATAGTTTAATTGCAAATTAAGATTATCAACCTTTAGTTTTGACAAATGCCTGACCATATTATCATGGTCATCGTTTTGGATTTTCTCATGCAATTTTAAATTCTCCCCCTCAAGATCAACAACACGATTCTGGGGAACATTCAAAGTAATCGACATATCATGAAATTGAACAACAATCAATGCAGAATCAGTAGCAGTATAGAACACGTCTTGAGCAATACATTATCTCACAACTTTTAAGTTCAATCGCATTTTGTTTCCCCTCGTTTTCCATATCTTTAAACATTTCTTTCATTTGTTTTACCTCAACATCTAGGGATTTTTGAAGACCCTCAAAATATTCTTTGAGTAGTTTAAAGAATGGAATGATTCTCCACCCTGAAACGGCTATGTATCTATTCAATTTCGGAGCGCGAAGTTTCCTTCAGATGGAAATATGAATTGAGGTTATTCTTGAAATCACTTTCCGTATTCGTAACGACTGATATGATGGTTAGTGACGCTAGTAGTATTAGCTAAAGCTCTGACTATTCTGTAAATTTGATAAATGAATGTTTTCTCGTGAGTACTTGGGCAAATGGTCATTGTATGACTTAATAGTACATTCGAAGACGAAGAAGAACATGAGAATCATTCTTGCACTTTGTAAGAAATTTGACAATCACTTGTGCATTCTGAGAGATTGATATCTGTTAAGACAACGGTTTTCTTGATTGAGAATATCTCTTTAAATCCCGCAAATTTTGAAACTATCACCGAACGGTCAAGACCGATAACAAAATGGTAACCTGAAATCTTTTGAACCTTGCAGTAGAATTCTGGAAGATGTTTACAACTTGCGTTACCCTGGATAAATTCCGTGACCAGAGAGAAACAGTTTAGTCTGAGTAAGAATGGAGTTTTGGAAAAGCTGAAATAGAAATTTGCTTCCATACCTTCAGACGGAACAAATTTTGGGACATTTCAGAATAAGACTCGGTTATACTCCCTTGCAGCGCAGAAGGTTTTGCGTATGCATCAAGACAACTAGAAACGCATCAGAAGAATTACTTCACTACCTGACCTGGAGTTGACAACAGCGGCGGCTACCCCGAAGAGTGAAGACATTCCTTACAAGGCAGAAGTGTTGGCGATGCAGAAGAAAGACGGCGAACTGGGAGCTGATGAAGACGTACAGTCTCACTTCCCTATTCATCTTGGTTGTACTAAGATGAATTGAGAGCGGAAGCAGACTGGATGATGAAGAAACTTAAAGATCGTGCCAGAAATTCACATTACTCCATCACTTTTCAAGAAGAACTGCAGGACGCATGATGAACCAGACACAAGTTCGTGATTTTGTTTCACTCCCAACTTGATGGACAAACGAAGACAGATTAACCGGACTTGAAGAGATTGGATGTTTTGAATGAACGGATTTCTGAAACAGACCTTTTACGTTTGGAAGAATTGATTCTGTGAAGACCGAAGTTATTGACGATTAGTTTTCATTTCCGTTGACTCCCTTAAGCTTCGTTATATCGTGATAAGATCCTCTAATGATTTAAGTTCCCTAGAAGCATTTCAGTCCCGTGTTTATTTTTCGTATGTTCGATGATGGCTTTGTTTTGAGGAGTTTTGGCGAATTGTGGAAAATCTGACGCTTGTGAGTAGTTTCGTCTTCCCTCTTGTTTATGACATTGATTTTGTTGGCTCTGAGATTATAGAAGTACTAGGTGGATTAAGATAGGTTGTTATACTCACGACTCGAGATAAAGTATGATCATCATGAAGGCATATTTATGTGGTGCTAGTATTATGACGCCTGATCAACGTGATAATACTTACACCATATAACATGCACTCATTGTGGCCATAGGATATCTTGGGGGAGTACCTAAGAAGTTTAGAATCTGATCTCCGTTGGATTATCCGTGATTAGTGAGACATTAGGTTCATTCTACCTATGCGTATACTCTGCTCTCGTTTATTAAATATCTGGATGAGTTTGGACTCTCGTTTTGTATTCTGTTGACCTCAGTTATAAATCTGGAAAACTCTTTGAAGAGCTCCCTACTGTTGACACAGTCAATTTGATTTGAAATTCTGTTCGTATTTCATATAAGCTTTTCAGAAGATTCACCTATCATCCATTTTATGTTGTATGGTTCTTTTGATCAGAATCAACCTAATTTGTCTCCTTCTGAGGAATTTGAACCCATCTCGTTTTGATCGAGTCATGAGAAACTTTTGGTCTGAAGATCTTTTGGAAGAACCTCCTCGGGCATGAGAATATTATGATGATCTGTTGCGATCTGCTACGACTTCGTTTCACTTTGCGACTTCAAATTTCGAGGACGAAATTTTTTTGTTAGAGGGGAAGAGTTGTAAAACCCTAAAAATCTGAAACATGTAAAATGACCAAATTGCCCCTACAATCTTAAAAATTTATTAATAAGCACCTAAAGCACCAAAGTAACCCCAAACCTTTGGAAACGAACAAGATATGAAGTAAATTAATTTTTACTATTACATTTTAATATTTTGTAAAGTACAAAAATTATGAAACACACAAAAATATGTCATGTGGGCCGAATAATTCATTTAAATTACTTATGTTATAATTATTATTATTTAAAAGCAAAATAATTATAAGTAACTTAAGAAATAAATTTCAAAATTGGAAACCATGATTTGGTCTCACCTTGGACCGAGTATACAGCCCATCTCCCCCCAAATCCGGCCATCACTCCCCTATTTAGCTAACTTACCATTTTCTATTTTAAAACCCTAACCGAATCACCCAAATCACACACTAAAATTCATATCTCTTCAATCCGATTTTCTGGAGGTTATCTAGTATTTTTCTGGTGTTGATCTTCATCCAAGGAGGCTAGGAAAAATAAGGTTGGGCTTGTGGAGTCGTTCATTTGGTCGCTAGGAATTTTTTTGGTCGATATGTGCATCCGAGAGGAACAAAATTCCCTTGACTCATCTACACGTTCAAATCTGCATTTGGTATTTTTCCTATACTCCTTACATTACATATGACTCATATAAAATGCCTAATTCGAATCATGCAAGCTAAAATGGGTCGTATGAATTATAAACGTTTAAGATGGGCATAATATCTAAAATATACCATACGAAGTTTCTGGGCTATGTTATTAATTTTTATGGGTTCCTTGATCATTATATAGGTCTGGAAAAATAGTGTTTCGAATTGTTGAAGCTTGTATTGATCGTTTTGAATTTAAAGGGTTAAAATATACATAAATTCTAAAATATGGGATACAAATTTTTTGGGTGTGAATCGTATTTTATTTGGACTCTATATAACATATATGATCTGGTAAAAATAGTGGTTTGATTTATAGAAGCCTACATATGTCGTGATTAATTTTTGTTCTAATCGGGTATTATGAAATCGAAAAGAAAAAAATAAAATCCTAGGCTACGAATTTAGATTTAGGGTTTTGGATCTGAAATTGGTTAATAAATAATGTATTCATGATGTACAAATGATGGCCTAATGATTGAGAAAGATTAGGGTTAGGATTTCGATTTAAAAATGTTATACGATTTGGGTTTTTAAAATATAAGGGGGTATTTTGTCATTTCTGAAACTTAAAGGTTATTTTTATAAAGTTATTTAGGTCAGTACTAAAGTGTAAAAAAAATATAACATGAGGTCCTTATGTGTAAAAATTGCAAGATATGGAACTATGTGTAAATTTAGGGTTTCGAATGGAAATTAATTAAATAGAGGGGTTAAAACTGTAAATATTGAAACTTTATAGACTAAAGATGTGATTCTGAATAAATGATGTATTTAAATTAATAGTTTGCAATATTTTCATTTAAGACCCTTAACTTTGGGATATTTGCAATTAAAACCCTAATTTATGGAAACTTGTCATATTTAACCCTGAACTATCGTAACTTGTTAAAATCCACCCTATGTCCATAATATGATTAAATAATGACTTAACCTAAGTTATGATACTTAAATCTTTCTGATTATGGGGACTTTCTAAAAATGGAAACCTGCTAATTATGGAATCTTGCTAAAAATAGAAAGTTACTAAATATGAAAAGTTACTAAAACTGGAAAGCCGACTAAAATATGTAATCTGAATTAAATAAGCTTTTAATAAGACAGTCATGATTCGTGTAGATTCGCTGAAGATGGAGTTTGCTTCCGACCTTGATATTTTCTGTTGTGTTTTCATTTGCGGTATAAGGTACAGATATTCTGACCTTCTCACAGGTTTCTCATGATCTCTTTCATTTTTATGATCTGTCAGTTTCTGTATTGATGCCATTGCTATGATTCCCTTACTTTGAACCTTTCATATGATCCCCTTTGTTATAATTCCGGATATTAACTTTGTTATGAAACTTGATTCTGAACCATCTGTTATAAACCCTTTTGAAATATGAACTTGTTATAACACTCTGATTCTGACATGATATCTGACTCTGAATTTCCCTTGATACTTGACTCATCACCTTGTGACCTGCATATTCAAATCCTTGTATACCCTGAAGTTTCATTTGATAATATAACTAAATTGAAAACCTTCTTTAATGATATGAAAATGTTTTTGAAGAGCTTTTGAGTACGATGTTATACCAATTTTGAATTGATACTGCACTAAAAGTTTTATGAAAATTTCTTTTAAAGATTATCTGTATAAAAAGGTTTTACCAAACATCATTTTATGAAAGTCACTGAAAGATTATTTTAAATACAAGTTTAATATGAAACCTTTGAATTAAAATCTTTTCTATGAACCTATAAACCTTTTTGATTATGAGCCTTTGATATGACCTATTGAACCTTGATTTGAACCTTATTCTAAACCTGGTTATAAACTCTTGTTTTGAAACTTAATTTGAACTTTGATATAAGCATTAATCTGGTATACTATTTCTGAACCTAGACTTGAACATTGTTATAAACTCTGATATAAACCTATCTGATTCTGAACCTTTAATGTTTACTTCTGAAACATTTGACATGGACCATTATGCTATGAACCTTCTGATATAATACTCTGATTTCTGACCTGATATTTGACCATGACCCACAGTTTGAGACCCGAGCCAATCACTAGGCATGAGGGTTTCATGTCCATGTCATTGATGCACCGATGGCATGACTCTAGGGCAGGAGAGTGATGACCTGTCCCGTCCCTGACTTTATTTTATCTGGTGTGTATTGGTAGACTCTGGCCACCTGGGGCGTATGGATTCATCCTAGATCTGATCTGATTTCTGTTATCTGTATCTGTTTATCTGTTATATATATCTGGTGACTGATGGTGTGTGCGATACACGTCTTTCACATATCTGGGAGCTAGCTACTCCATTTGATACATGAGGACACCCCTCATATTATCTGGTTACTGAGAGGACTCCCCTCTGCATGATTGATTGACATGGTTACATTATATATATTTGTTTCTGGGCTCGTGGTGGATTACTGTTTTTCCTTTACCATATACATTTACTTACCTTTGACCCTTATTATATCTTGCACTGTTTCCCTTTACCTTTATCTATTTATTATTCCCTATCCCTTTATCCTTACTCCTTGGTTTATCCTTTAACTCTGATTATATCTGCATGAACTATATTTCTGACACTCTGTACTATTCTTTATTACTGCTTTGTTACCGTTATATCTGTTCACTGGGCTCTCATAGCTCAGCCGCATTTCTTTTCCTGCGGCAGGTTTTAGTAGGAAGTTGGGTATGAGTGGGGAGTACCATTGGACTTAGAAGACTATACTGTGATAGATATTTTGTTATAGAGATGACTAGAAGGATTTATATTTTCAGACTTAGTATTTATTCCTTTGTAATATTGTATTTCCTTGAAATTTCTTTGTAACCTTTGTATTCTTTTGTATTATTGAAGATGTATGCTTGTGTATGTTTCTGATATGTCACCATCATTGTGACACTTCTACCCTTGTCGGGTTGGGGTGTTACAATAAAGGAGAGTCAAACCTTTCCCCTTCTTCTTCTTTTTATTCTACCCCATTGATTCACACGAAAACCACCACTTGAAATTGATATCAAAAATCAAAGGGGATAGCTGTGGTGGTCTTCTGCTCGGATCAAAATGGGCTCATACGTGTCCAACATCTCCTGGTCTTCTCTTGTTGGTCGATCTATACTATTGTAAGATCTCATTCGAACTTTCCTTCTAAATTCATTGTTACTGATTATAGTTATATTGGAAATCTTGAATTTGGTTTTATGAGGAAACCGATTTTAATCTTTATTTGCATTTTTTTGTCGTGGATATAATGCTCTATTAAAACATTTAATTCGTTTTTCGTGTGGTAAAAGAATGACTCAAAGGGGACTCAATTTGCTTAGCTTTGAATTCGGGTCGGGTATAAACCCATTTAGAATCGGGTAAAACTTATATCAAACCTCATTGTTGTTTTTGATGATGTCGGTGTAGATTAGATTAGTTTTGGCATTTGGTCATGCCTATCGAATTGTCTATTTTTAGTCTCGGATTTGGATTCGAATTAGATTCTTGGTTGTTACTTGCATAGTAGATTTGGACTTGGGTACACACTTAACTCGATCTTGATGTAATAGTAAATCTGTTATTAAAATTTTCTTGGTGCGTTCGACTTGAGCCTCGGCTCAAAATTAACACATAGGTGCTTGTGGTTAATGAAACACAAAGGTGGTGTGGTCGCTTGTTTTGGTTGTCTCGGTCTAAGGGTAACGCTACAAGGATGGTCGAGTTTTTGTTGTTGTGACATGGTCAATACAAGGAAATGATAAACAAGAGTATTGAGGTTGTTTTGTTGCGTCCGAATTGCTAGCAAACCCACGTAGGGTGTTACACTTTGAGTTTGTGTTATTCAAAGGTCGTACAACTATCTAAACTGTGACTATAAAAAGTAATGCAATTCATAGATTTGAACTAAAAGAAAAATGTTATTGCAAGGGGTATACTGATGGAGAAAAAAAAAAGCTACCTCAATGTATTTGAGTTATATTAGCGATTAAGTATAAAATGCTTATTTGAATAAGAGTGGTCAATTCATACGTGATCTTCTATGGTCCTTCATAGTTTTCTAATGAATAATTAAAACACACATCAAGTATGTAACCTTTATTTATTTTTAACGGTATCACACAGTGAGAATGCTGAATGACTTGAATAATTTTAAACACCATTTTTCTTCAGATACATTGTCATTTGAAAATGTTGAACATGACTTATTAATATATAAAATAAAAATGAGACCGATAGAGACTTCGCACGGGACCATTCGAGCTGCAGATCATAACACGTCAAGAAAGGCATGCCTACACTATTTTCACTTTAGTCATCCCTTTAATATTCAAATGAAATGATATATCTTGATATATTGGACATACTGAACATTTTAAATTTGAGACAAATTCAAAATACTAAACTCATAACGGAACTAAATGTGCAATCCACACTTATTGAACTAGTAACGAGTTGTAAACCCTAATAACTAATAAATTATTTAGTTAGTCCATTTTTTTACCGTGATTAGATTAACAACACAAATATATGTGTTAAACAATAAGTTTTCAGGAGATATTGTTTTGAGAAAATTGATTTCATTAATGTCACGACAACTTGTGAAAGATTATATAAATAGACGTGTCATGCCAAATTTTATAAAACTTTCTAGACTTATACTTTGATGTTGAAAAACCTTTTATTTTATAACACCCGACAATAATCGAAACACGTAGTTTTTTAAACATGCAAACTTTTACCATGTGTTATACTAATTTAAGGTTCTTTTAAAACTTAAATTACCTTTCCATGACTTTATTGGTTATTGCCGAACTATTTGGGATTATTGGGAAAACACCAAAAACGTATTAATTGACTCACTTTGTTGACGTTTTCCTTGTCACTATTTTCCTTGACTTCGTTTGTCAATCTTTTCTCTAATCAAGTTCTCGTCTGTATTTTTCTCGACTATGTCAATTGTCTATTTCTATTTGGCATGAGTATTCTTGAGTCTAGGCTGTCTTACCACCACACAAAACATTGACACTAAACTTTTTACAAACCTTGATACGAGCAATCCACGAAATACTAAGATACTTGTCTTTTGAAACTCTTTACTTTACAAGACATATTCTGAGATAGATGTATATATTAGGTTGTGCCGATCCGGCACCGTTGTGCCTGTACTTTCGATATCATTATGTATTGCTCTTGATGCCAGTTGTGCCACTGTGATATCTTTGCGTTGCTGCAAGCCAAGGTGAGTTCATGGCCCTAACTTTTACTGGTTTTTAAACTGTTTCTGGGGGAGAATACATGCTCGTTTTTAACTAAACTCAATGACTGCTTATTTAAATATGAGAACTGTTTACTCAATATTTGACTGTTTTACTGAAATACTTGATTGTTCACCCGCATGCGTTATATGTATACATGACACATACATTGACCAGGTGTATTGAACTATTTACTCAATATTTGACTATTTTGCTGAAATACTAGAATGTTCACTCGAATGCATTACATGTATACATGATACACACATCGACCACGGGTACTGGGCGAACACATATAACAGGACCAGGTGTAACGGTCACATGACCAGGTGTAATGGTCACATTTCCGAGTGTAACAGACATACTACCAAGTGTAATGGTCATTACGAGTGTACCGATTAACCAAAAAATATAAACTGATGATCCACATTTACGAATACTAAAACCTATGAACTCACCAACCTCGTGTTGACACTTTTTAGCATGTATTTTTAGGTTTAAAGCGATAATCTAGTTTCGGAGGCTTTCGGCAGGGCATGGCATGGTCATAGAAGACTCTGATATATTTGGGGACCACTTGAAATCTTTTATGGGCTTATATTTCCGCACCATTTTGAAATGTTGTAAACAATTCTCTTTTGAATATGAAATATATTTTAAATGGTTAAGGTAAAACCATTCTTTATACCTTATGTTGTGATATCAATTTAGTAGCACCCAAACATGTATGCTTCCGCTAAATCAGATTTTGGGTGTGTTACAATTGTCCCCTTGACCTCCCCTAAAACATGGCCCGGCTTAGCAAGACTTAAGACAAGACCCTTCAGGGTTATAGCTCATGAAGTTGCATTTTGTTGTTCTCTAGTCATGTTGTTTAACTTTGAGACTTATGCTTATCTTGGATCTTTGTATTTAACCCAACTATGGGAGTTGTGACTATTATTTATCCTATGTTGTACATTTAGTATTTCTCTATTGTGAAACTTTGTGTTCTTTACTAAGAAGTCATACCCCGTGAATGTCATTCCGCTACGCCATTTTTGGGGTGTGACACAGGCCCAGTATATGATACTGATGACTTGTCTCAAGTACCTGATTCAACATGTCTCATTCATGAAATTGTAACCCCATCTACATCTGCATCAGCTGAAGAGCATGTTATTCAAGATGACTCATTCTTATCTCCTCAAGCCGATGACCAAATAAACACACTAGTTACATTTGATGAAGATCAAATTAACCCGGTTGGTACATTTGATGATCCTCTTGATGATTATAATAATGATTAACTTGAACAAGATGATCATTTACTTGGTCCAGATCAAGAGCTCATGACCTTGCTCTTGACCACCCAAACCCAGTTAGACTCACAAAAACCCCAAATTGATAAATGTAATGAGATAAATAGAAATTTAAAAGCAAAAGTTGCATTATTAACTAAGGATCTATAGTGCTACAAACTTCAACTTTCAAACTTCGAAACAAAAGAAAAACGGGAAAAAAGTTTTGAAGTTGCATTCCAACAATCTTATGTGAAAAAACAAGAGTCAGAACATTAGATACGCGAATTAACTATTTCCAAAAATGACTTGATTTCACAAATGGAACAAGCAAGATTAGATTTTCAAAAACAAGTTGACCTCCTATACTTTGAACTTTCAAAAACAAAAACAGAATTGTCAACTTGTCAAGATAATTTTTCTGAACACAAACAAGTATCAAGGAAACGGGTTGATTCATATCTTGAGGAAATCGTTGAGTTGGAATGTAAACTTAAAGAGTTTCAAAAAGTTGTGTATAAAACTGGTGAGTTAGTAACAACTATTCAGAAATTTACTCTAAGGCAAAATCCCCAAGGATATGGCTTTGCTATTGGGGATGACAAACCACGTTTTTTACATAAAGCACTCAAGGAAAATCCGAAGTTATATAGTGCAGAACATCTGTTTGATGACTTTATCATGCGTGTTGTTGTTTATAATTGTGAAGAAGAAATGGAATAGAACGAAGAGAGTCGATCTAAAATGAACAATATCAAATTTAATAAACCATATGATTACTCAAAAGTACCTCATATTAGCGACACCTTCGTACCACAACAAGATAAAACAGAACAATCATGGTTTTTAGTGAATGAATCTTCTGAGGTTGGTCCTGTGAACACAGTAGCACAAGTCAATTGTCCTTTACCAAATTCAGGTGTAATTGCACCATTGCCAAAACAATGTCTTGTCCTTAGATATTTTAATACATTTATGGAAGACATAACATTTTTGGAACAAGCAATTGAACGTAATTCAGAAATAAAAGTCTCTACTTTTCTTTCTCCCAATGAAAAAGAAAAGAGAGGTTTTTCAAAAACCATTTTTGCCACACGTTCAACACCTACGTCTTTGTGCTACACATTGGGAATAGGAACTTCAGTTAGATGTAGAATCCATGATGAACATTTTTGATGCAACTGAACAAACGATCAAAAAACAAAAACGTAAAAACAAATTTTTGCAAAAAGAAACATATCGACTCTTAGAAAATGTTTTATGTTCTGATATTATATCTGTGTACATGAATTCCATTTATGTGTATTGCAATAAAATGCTTGTTGATGATCATTCTGTTGATACTAAGAAGTTGAGACTTGAAATTGAAAATTTGAAAAAAGAAAATGAGAGAATTACCAAAGTCAATGATGATGTGCTAAACAAACTTTCACAAGAGATTTTTCAACTTAATCAAAAGCTGCAATGGTGTCAGACTCAAAGTCTTGATTTTGACTTAAAATTACAAATTCAAAAAGAATCATTGTCCTTTCAAAATAGTCATGCTTCCAAAATTCAGAATACTGAAAAAGAAAATGTTGTTTTAAAACGTCAAATATTTGAATATGAAAAGGACATTGATGAAGTTTGCCAAAACAGGAATTACACTGTTTGCTTAAACCGAGAATTGGATTCCAAAATTCAACAACAAAATCACATCATTGTTGAATTAAAAGAGAAAATCAAATTACTTGAAAAGGGAAATTTGTTTACAAGAATGTGATTGCACAAGGAATGTATAAAGTAGATGAGACACCTAAGAAAGCATCCCCTCAGACCACTAATGTGCATGCTTCGACTTCTACAGGACTAGACACCCCTCCTAGCGTTAGCAGATCCAAGACTAAAAAGAACAAAAAGAAGACTAGTATCTAGCAACGTAAGAGTGGCACACCTAAAGACCAAGAAGTAGAAGACCACATTAGGAATTTGAATAAAAAGCATGTTGTGTCTGATGTAGAATCAAACTTTAAAATGTGTAATTCTAATCATGATGTAACAAATGCTTCTTGTGTGTTTTATCGTTCAAGTATATTGTCTGAGGATCATAAAAACTGTGTTGCAAAGACTCTTTTGTCTCGTAATCCGAAACGTACATATGGCATTTCCTTTAGGCCCACTACTGCTACTAAGTCAATATTAAGAAAACCGCCAAATGTAGTTTCTAAGACTGCCGTAGACAAAACCATAGTTGTTACTATGTGACAACCCGTAATTTCAGGTCATTTTCCAAACATCGACAGGTCACTATTCATGGATTACTATTCATCAGTTACTATTCATCATTTTACTATTCATCATTTTTGAAGTCAGATTGAGACTTTCAGAAGTTTTCAAAAATTTCACTATTCACAAAACATTATTCATTCCGGAGGGAAATCACTATTCGTGGTTATCATTCATCATTTCGTAAACTAGGTTTACGGGTATTCAAATTCACGTAACCGTTAGGGTTTAGCTGCAAATTCATGAAACATCATTAAGGACCCGTCATATAGACTAGGGTATTCTACATATCATCAGTAACATCATCATCATCATATTAGGTCATGCACGGGTATTGTGTGATTTTCATTAACGTATGTTCATTTATTTAATCAACGTTACCACTCAGTCATTACTACTAACATTATATCCGATACTCCCGTCAGTGATCATAACATATTTTCATACTTATTATAATGATATAAAGATTATATTATTACTTTACCCGGTGTTTTTTAAATCAATTGCTATATGTTCCGTTAGGAACTTATAACTCCGTCGGTTTGCGATATTTCAACCCGATAATTATTCTAACACCCGATTCTTGCAAGGAATATGATTTTAAAATTTTTACAACTTCGTCATATTATATTTTATCGCGTCACGATTTATTTTTAGTTAAATCGATACACGATAACACCTAATGTATACACAAACAAACTAATACATACTAATTGAGGGGACAAGATCTTTAATTAGAACACATGTCTTCTTTTTCTCCATGTGGTGCCCCCCCCCAGCACTCCTAAGGTCTCTTAACACTTGATCACTTTGACTAAAATTAATGAACTAGCTACATATATATTTTTACTTCCATATTTCCAAATTATTTTTACACATACATAACAAGTAACTAGCAAAATATTTTCTCTTATCATCTCCTTTGGGTGGTTCGGCCTAGATCAAGAACACAAGAAGATCCATCAAATTTTTCAAGAACAAGTATCAATCAAGTCTCTTTTATACTCCTTGTTAGGGTTTTGAAATAAAAATCCCAAGGTTTCTTACATAATCATCTCCAAAACTCTTCAAATCATCAAGTAATCTTTTCAATCTTTTCATACTTTCATTTGATGTATTTTCAAGTTATATTAGTAACTAGTTATGCAAATATATGTATTTCATACCACTCCATGCTTAACCTTTCATTTTAAACAATAGATCCATAAGTTTTATTAGTGATCTCATGAAATCCACCAATGTTGGTGATGTTTAGGATCCCATGACACCTTAAGAAGGTGTATGGTAGGATTAGATTAGTTGTGGTATTGATTGGAAGTGGTTTGAACAAGCCTTGAACCTTAAAAATTGATTTTAACAACAATAGAAATAGGTTCTGTCCAAAATCGTGAAGTCTGGAAAACTCAGGTGTCCATTATTGTCATTTTTGCTAGCGCATCAGGTGAGTTCCATAGCCCCTACCTTTATACGTTTTGGATTACGTTTTGGGGGAGAATACATGCTCAATTATTTTCATTTACCTTCACAAGTACTTTAATCTTTTAAGGATTACCGTGAGTTCATGGCCCCTACTCTTTCTTGTTTTGAATTATTTTTGGGGGAGAATACATGCTTGTTTTCATCTAAATGTATACTTAATTTACTTGATTATGCCACTTGTTTAGTCAGACCATTATTTGCGCCACTTATGAATTTTTTATTCATTCAAATGTATTGTATATTCACTTGTATCACACTTAATTCTTTTTACCCATACGAATGATCTGGCACCAACTCTATGTACATACATGACAGAATGAACGGGTCACATAACCGAATGTACGAGTAACATGACAGAATGAACGGGTCACATGACAGAATGAACGGGTCACATGACAGAATGAACTGGTCACATAACCGAACGAATTGGTCACGTAACCGAATGTACTGATCTAACTAAATTTATTTTAAATCATGGTCCACATATTGCCTTTGTTTACTTAAACCAAATCTTATTGGGCAGTGGGTTGTAAACACACAAGTTGCAAGTCTTGTATGGGCGGGACTTGGGACTGAGTGGACTTACAATGCCTTTGCTGGGAAATCATTTTCAAATGCTTTACATTTTTCACTAAACTCTCTGAACTCACCAACCTCGTATTGACACTTTAGCATGTATTTTTAGGTATAAGCAATAGCACGCTACTGGAGGCTTTTGGCAGGGCATGGAATAGTCATAGAAGACTCTGATATTCATTTGGGGACCGTTTTAATTGTTTTAAAGGCCTATTTTCGCACTACTTTTAATAATGTAAATTCAACACTTTTGTTAAACAATTTTATTCTAAACAATTGAGTTGAAAACCGTTCTTTGCACTTGTGTTGTGATACCAATTGAGTTGCACCCCAGCGACATGTATGCTTCCGCTGGACCCGATTCTGAGGGTGTGACAGATTAAAACAATCCAAACACCAAGTGCATTTACTAAGAAGAAAGCAGAATCTTGTTGGACATGGCAACGTTGGCTACAGCATAAACCTAGTTTTACCTGGTTACCTAAAATGCTTAAAAACTATGCTAGTAACCCGACGGGTTCCACCATTACCGTCTCTCCATCTGCGTTGTCTTCTTGTGATGCAGGTGATTCAAATTGTACTTTTGATTGTTGATAGCGGATGTTCCCAGCACATGACAGGCAACCTCAAACTTCTAGTAAATTTGTTGCAAAGTTCATAGGAACTGTCAGATTCGGGAATGACCACTTTGCCTGTGTAATAGGCTATGGGGACTATGTTAATGGAAACATAGAGATTAGTCGTGTATACTACGTTGAAGGCCTTGGAAATAACCTTTTCTCAGTAGGGAAATTTTGTGATGGTGATTTGGAAGTTGCATTTAGGGAGAAAACCTGCTTTGTTCGTGATCTACAAGGAAACGAACTCATGACAGGAAAACGCGGAACAAGTCTCTACACCATTTCCATGTCAGACATGACCGCTTCTTCTCCAATTTGTTTACTCTCCAAAGCATACTCTACAAAATCATGGTTGTGGCAAAAACGACTGTTCCATTTGAATTTGAAGACAATGACAGATCTTTCTCGTCATAAACTAGTCGACGGTCTTCCAAGATTTTAGTATGCTAAAGATCACCTTTGTCCAGCATGTGAACAAGGGAAGAGTACTCGTGCTCATTTTCCTCCTAAAACCGAGCACAGTACGGATCATGTTCTCCAACTTCTCCATATGGATTTGTGTGGCCCGATGCGAATTCAAACAATCAATGGGAAGCGATACATATTGGTAATCGTTGATGATTTTTCTAGATGGACTTGGGTCTACTTTCTACGTACCAAAGATCAAGCTCCTTCTATGATCATCACCTTTCTCACCAAAATTCAGGTTCAGCTCCGCAATACCGTTAGAAAAGTCAGAACAGATAACGGAACCGAATTTAAGAATCACACTGTTCGTTAGTATTTTGAGAAACTAGGGATTAAACACCAAACATCTATTGCCAGATGTCCTGAACAGAATGGACGATGTTAATAAACGCTCAATTACCTGATTACCTCTGGGCTGAAGCTGTCTCAACCGCTTGCTACACTCAAAATCGTTGTATGATCAACAAAAGGCACCACAAAACCCCATATGAACTTGTTCACAGACGTAAACCAAACATAAATTACTTTCATGTATTTGGGGCCCTCTGTTACCCAAATAATGATCGTGATGACCTTGAAAACTGAAAGCCATAGCTGATATTGGAATCTTTATTGGATACTGTGAAAATTCAAAAGGTTTTCGTATCTGGAACCTTCGAACTAGGGAAATTCAAGAGACAATACACGCTCATTTTGATGAACTCACCGAAATGGCTTATGAGAAAAACAGCTTAGGCCCCGCTTCTAACCTTCTGAAGTTTCCTGATCAATCAGCTGTAACTGTTCGTCAGTTCATTATAAAGATCGAGAGAAGGCTGTTTCCCAGAGATCAAATGAGGCGGCTTAAGAGTTATGTTAGAGGAAGGCCATCATTCCCAATCAAGAATTTCCAAATACCTGATCCAGTCTACACTGTCTTCAGAAGTTTGAAATGATGTAAGAGTTAAATACATTCTTTGATTGATATGAATTGCTTGTATGATTGTTTATAATGGCTTGTGCACAGATAACAGTGCACAACCCGTACTTGTAAAGAAAGGACCCTGAGGTACGCTTCAGTGCCTCAATCCTAATCTAAGGAGCAAAAGCTTCTTACTTTTGAGCAGAATTAACCAGAATTTTAAAAGTTTTTCAAAATTCTGCTCAAAAGAACAAGTATGCCTTTGTTAAAGGGGGGGGGCGGTGCTTGAAACAAAAAATATTTGTTTAAAGACACAAAAGTTCTTGAAATTCTTCTCGTAAACCTTAAAAATCATATTTTAATCAAAAGTTTACCAAAAACAACATGAATATGCTATTTTTGAGCGGGAGAATATGTAAGTGATTAAAATATGGTAAATTAAGTGTGGAATCTCGAGTGAGCTTGACTCAGATTGTACCCTCGAATTGAAAAAAATCATAAATCATTAATCGAAAAGACTTGTCCGGGACGGGTAATAATTTCAAGCTAGTTTATCCAGTGATGTAAACGTGTCTCGCAAAGGATTTTTCTGAGTGGAGTGTACTAATATCGAGAGATTCTTCTTTCAATATGACCTGGATGGGTAATAATTTCAAGCTAGTTTAACTAGTGATGTAAACGTGTCTCGCAACGGTCATATTCACTGAAAATCAATCAATTCTAAAAGTGCTGACTCTACCCGACATCTGAAAAATGTACTTTAAACACTTATGAGCACATGTTAAGGGGGAGTATTTCTAAAAAATTCAAAACTCTCAAAGTCTAAACAATATAAGTTTTACACTCATAAATACTTTGAGAGATTTTTCAAATAATTGGTTTTATGGCAAATATAGGATAGTCATGGAGATATAAGGTGACTAAGGTTAGGAAACCGTCCTATGATCCGCCAGAGCCGGAGGGATCTACCCAAGGACAATACCAATAGTTTAGAACTCGAAAGTCCTAGGTATGATGAAAAAAGGAGTAAAGAAATGAAAGGAGAAAGAAGGGGTTGAAGAATGAAAATGAAAAGTAAAGAAAATGGAGAAAAGAAATAGCCCTCCATATGTTCAACCTTAGGGCAGAAACCGGGTTCAATTCATATGCTATTGGTTGTCACTAAGGTGACACCAGTATTGAAGATTAAGCCGTCATGGACCCAGTGACGCACTGCACTAAACCTTCTTGCCACTCAGGTGTCTCTCGAAAGACACTTGTTTCATTTCTCACGGAGAACCCTTCATCATCTATCGACCTCTCATTCCGAGATGTGTTGATATTGAAAAGGAGGCACTCTGCTCCATGCCTCCGACGACTAAAAACCAATAAGCACTTAATCGAGTCTAGAGCCACGAGATACCTAAAAAGATCTATTAGGAACACTTAACATTTCTACAGTAGTTGTTCAACAATAAGAACACCAGTTGTAAATTATAAGAGTCCTACGCAGATCTTAGTAATCTGCCGAGAACATTCATGAGGGAATTCACAAATTGTGATTCTCAGTGATTGAATGGAAATTCCTGCCAGGGTCAACATCAAACAGCCCAGACAGCAGGTCACTTCGGTAATCCCTTGTGGATTACGCTTAGTGTTCATGGTGGCTCCAAACGGTCTACAGTCGTGAAGTGATACTTCGGTATACTTCAGCGGCTCACCTGAATCGTTGATACACTTCGGTGTATCTGAGTTAGCTCTCTCGGGGGCATCTGGTTCAGGAATGGCCTTGTCAAGGATTAAAGAAAGTCTTCACACTATGCTGTTGACGATCTCGAAGTCCAAACCTGTAAGTGCCGGATGATTTATTGCCAACTGTTTAAATTGCAGGTAATCAAGGAGACCAGGAGTTCCACCACCACCATTTCCATCATGCTCATGCAAATATCACAAAGTAAAGTTCTTACAAAGACTATGGAATAACAAAAGTTCAAAAGAAGTCAAAGAAAGTCTAAGATCAAGACAAGACAACCTTTCAAAAGTCAAAGATTGAAGATTAAGAAGTAAGAACTACTTGAATTATGAAGATCAAAAGTCAAAAGAAGTATGAGCATGGTGGAAAAGATGTAAAGACATCATGATTCAAGAACGTTGGTGGAAGGCAGATCAAGACATTACCATATCACATCACAACAAGAACAAAGAACAAAGATTCTAAAGACATCGAAGCCGAAGAAGCAAAGAAGATGTTAAGCAACCTTGATGACCAATCCTTAGGGGGAGATTATTGGGAACACGTTTTGTATTAATTCAAGTATTGGTCATTTAGATATAAAAGGTTGCTCGTTTAACGGGCTTTATGTTTGTTATAATCCACACAGCTCCATTAGAAGCCCATGGGCCGTGTGGTATAGTAATAGTTTCTAGAAGATGTTAAGAAAGTGTTTCCCTAAACACTTGCCTATAAATACCAAGCTTATGTATTGATTTTACTGGTTGGTTTTTATTCACTCTGTACCGAAGGTTTTGCTAGTTTTACATGTGAATGAAATCATCCATTTCTCTTCATCTTATTCTCTCTTTCTCTTATATCTTACTTGTTATACGATTTATATAGCTTGTGTTATATCAATTATAGGACCTAACATCCATCTTTTTGTAATTTCCCTTCTTGTCACATTAAGTCCTTCATGTTTCATTCTTCATGTTTTGTATGTTTAGAACGTGTTATCTAACTATACTTCTGTCCCTACCATTATTCTAAGAATTATTAACGAATGGGATATCTTTTAAGAATTATTATAACAAGGTCTACTTGAGGGCAAGTAGAGTTTAACTGGGAGGATATTTGATAACATCAAATAGTCCTGATATTCTAAGTGTCAATTTCCCCCATTTTGGTAACTAATTAGGCAAAGTTACATTCGTTTATGTTCTTATTTCTCTATATTTCATTTCAGGACAAAGAAGAGCATTTGAACGGATTTGATACGAATATTGATCGATATAAGCTATAGTGATGATTAAAGAACGAAGACACAAGGTTACGACGTAACTAGTAATTAAAGTTACGCCATAGATATTTCAAGACTTAGCCAAACTTTTGCATGAAGAAGGTTGCGTCGTAACTAGTAATGGGGTTATGGCGTAAGAGTGTTCACAAGAGTTCTAAGTTCGTAACTCATTCTTCGGTTACGCCGTAGGTTGACCAGTGTGTTGAGCAAGGAGCAATTTTATGGCGTAACTTGTGATGCAGTTACGCCGTAAGTATGGATAAAATCGAATTGAAGATCATTTTAAAGAAGGGTTACAGCATAACCATTAATAAGGTTACGCCGTAACAAAAATGAGCCCTATATATACTCGAAGAATTCTGCATTTTGAGATATCTCCCATTTCCCAAACCTTTACTAGGGTTTGGGGAGAGCAACCCAGAAGATTAATGGAGGATTAGAAAACTGAAGGAATGATGTTTCATGAAGCTAGGAATCATTCTAGTCTATTTCAAGTTTTAATTCTCTTATGCTTTTCTATTAATCGTACAATGAATTCATTTTGTTGAACTAGGCTTTCGTTTGAGTATATTATCTTTGTTCCTCTATATAGACGTTTTCTTTGATTGTTTGTGGACACTTTTGTTTTGGTAGTTTTAAAGCTTGGTAGTATCTAGGAAGCTAGGAGAATTGACCATAGGACCCTAGAAGAGCAAGTTGCTAGGATTGATGGGAATTGGCCATAGTACTTTCATTTCCTTGTGTACGAATTTTACCCAACGAGCACTTATTTTGTGGAGAAGCTTAAGAAGTTAGAGGGAACCTAAGATCCGAAAGGCCGGGTTTCGTTTGAACAAGTCTATTAAACATGGTACTTAATGGCTCTTCCATAGGGTAAACCCACGAACTCTCGTCATCATATTGGTTATGGAATAGGAGGCTATGGAAAATAAGCTAGACAAATTGACCATAGGGGTCTAGTGATATTCACCCACTATATAGATTAAAGAAAGGAAGAAATTATGTAAAATCTTAAGTCTTAGTTTGTCATATTATTCTCTTTTCTATCCTTACATTTTGATTCTGTTAAATTAGAATTTACTATTTATTATACAACTTTCATTTAATTATATATACTTGAGTTTAATACCTTATTTCAACAGACCAACAGCTCTTGGGACGACACTCGGATTTACCTAGGCTGTACTTTACATGACCGGGTACACTGCCCATTAGTATGTGTTAGTCCTAGTATCTCTCAGTTTATAAATTTAAAACAGGATGGAAAAAGCACATCACATGTTATATGTTATCAGGTTCTGATTGTTACTTTTTAGTTTAGAGCTAATGGAGATTGTAGTTACTGAATTTATATCTATCGCTAATGTGATTAATTATGTTGAAGCTGTTTTTAGAAATTTTTTTATGTGACTATTATGGACTGTGTTTTGATATTGTGATTTAGCTTAATATTACGCAATTTGTGTTAATTTTCATGTTTTGGTATGGATGAAATGGGACGATGTGTGTTAGTTTAGTATGTTGTTGTAGCATAATATCATTACTTTTTCGTGACTTTGATATTAACTTCATTGTTTTCAGTAGACAATACTATTAATTATTTATTTGCAGGTTGATTGCCAACATTTTTGGACTTCAATATGTGTTTGAAGTTTACCATGATGCTTGTGTGTTGAATGAATAAAGTATGCAAATGTAATTCGAAATATAAATGAAAACAGGTTTCTATAATAAGAACTTGTATTGATAAATGAAAAGTGTTGAATATGTTTTCTGAAAGAAAACATATATATACAAGTTGAATAGACACAACTATTTCCTAAATGACATGTTTATGACAGTTACATATTCACCAACCATTGTGTCGTTTGGTGTATAACTGTCAACCATATAAACTGCCATTTAACCTAACCATTAACTATACTAACTAACTGCATGGGTTACAATTGACCCAATTGCAGTGACACCAATTCGACTTAATACATAAACTATTGTACATCAAACTTAAACAAATATTGTCTTTTAACATAAGTAAACTAAACATTTGATCTAAATGAATTAAAGGCTAACATTCTCCCCCCTAATCATTTAGTATCAAATCCTTCCTGAGTGATTGCATCCTTTTCTTCATACAATGACATCAAAGTCATTGTCTTCCTCATTGCTTGCTTCTTCCTGTTTCAGTTCTTTACTTTCTTCAATCCTAACACCAAGCCCATTCATCTCTTGATCTGCATGTCCATCCCTAACTGTTCTACCATCCAAGCCTTGTGGTGAGTTCCTTTGTTCTGCAGTCCAACTGCTTTCTCCCACTTCCTTCTGTGACTTTTCTATCCATGGTACCTGAGCAGTGTCATGGTACATTACAACCAGATCTATGAATTTCTTGTAACAGTTTTGTACTGCATCTGCATCCTCAGTTGTTAGTCCTTGCACTTGGGCAATGGCTCCCCATTTACCTCTCAAAGTAACTGCAACATAGCCTCCAAGGCTGTCCACTACTTTATGTAGTCCAAGCAGGTTAATCCTAATCACTCCAATAGTTGGTGGAATCTCATCTAAGGTGTCATAATTGAGATACACCATGTAGAACCATTTCATCATATCAACATACCTTTTACTAAACACATCCCAATTGTTGAACACCATACCATCTTTTTTAATCAAATTCATAAAGGACATGAATCTGCTAAATGAATTTACCTTTAACGAATATAGTGTCCCATTCCAAGAGATATACTCTTCATCAATGTAATCATGGGTGTCCTCTCTGTCACAACTCAGTTCTTCCAATCCTTTAACCAAAGAACACTCATCATTTGTATCCAGTGACTTGAAATACTTCTCCAAATATCTATTGTGTTCTGTTATCACTTCCTTTGGCCCCCATAACTGATCCTTGTTGTCTGTGTTTAGTGTTCCTTCATTTCTAGTCCTTGCCTCATCAAACATATATTTGATTTTGCATTTGTTGTTGTCAACTTTCACCATGTAACCCTGTTCTTCTAGTAGATCATAACTTAATATATTCAATGATACCTCAGGCGTATATTGAACATTGGGTACTATCACTTCACCATCTTCTGTATCAACTGCAACATCTCCAATTCCATACGAAAATATGAATTTCTTTTCTGTCTCCTCTTTCCCAATCATCTTAAATTTGTATTTGATCCTTTTGAACAACTTCCTTCTAGGGCAAAGATGAAACTTGTATTGGTGGCTGATGTACCACACTTCATTCCATGTTTTTAAATTCGTCCCCTCTACCATATAATCGCCAATTACATGGACAGTTTCAGGGTATTTCACTTCTTCTTCTAGAATTTGAGATTTAGTAACTGCATCCTGGTTAGATTCTGCCACAGAGATCTTCTTCCTTTTCTCACATGCCCAAAAGGCATGTCCTTTTTGCCTGCAAATGTAACATTTAGACCTCTTCTCTCTTTTGCTTTTCACCTTCTCTTCTTTCCGTTTTCCTTTCATCTTGGCATCATTATATGCCTCATTCTCTAAAACCTTTTTCACAAGCATTTCCTTTGCTTTGGGAGAAATGCTCTTCCTTCTTGTGTTCCATTGATACACACGTTTTGGAGTTTCCCTGAGAAGATACCTTCCAGACTGAAATCCAGAAGTTGGCCTTTCCCATGGATTAGAGCCTAAGCTCTGATACCATTTGTTTACAGGTTGATTACCAACATTTCTGGACTTCAATATGTGTTTAAAGTTTACCATGATGCTTGTGTGTTGAATGAATAAAGTATGGAAATGTAATTCGAAATGTAAATGACAACAGGTTTCTATAATAAGAACTTGTATTGATAAATTAAAAGTGTTGAATATGTTTTCTGAAAGAAAACATATATATACAAGTTGAATAGACACAACTATTTCCTAAACGACATGTTTATGACAGTTACATATTCACTAACCATTGTGTCGTTTGGTGTATAACTGTCAACCATATAAACTGCCATTTAACCTAACCATTAACTATACTAACTAACTGCATGGGTTACAATTGACCCAATTGCAGTGACACCAATTCGAATTAATACATAAACTATTGTACATCAAACGTAAACAAATATTGTCTTTTAACATAAGTAAACTAAACATTTGATCTAAATGAATTAAAGGCTAACAAATACTATTAATTATTTTTTTTCAAAATCGCATACGTATACCATTATCCACGTACTTGGTTAGGTAAGTTGAATTAATGGACAAAAGTTGGATCAATGCTGACATTGGAAGTAAGACTTTTAAAGATGGAGTGCAGTATTTTATCGATTTTTCTAGTGCAAGAAGTATAAGAGGAATAATTGCGTGTCTATGCCTTAAATGTTGTTTGTGTAAGCGGAAGCAGTGGATGTTACTCATGCCCACATATTGCAATATGGATTTTTACCGGGGAACAAAACATGGACAATTCATGGAGGAATTTTATACCTTCACAACTCTCTCATCCAAGTATTGTGCATGAAACTTCCGTTGGCGAATATGACATAAGAGGTCTAGTTCGGGATGCTTTAGGTGTAAGTTTCCTTACCTTTGAATAACATACACGAAAGTGATTCCATGCTCGAAGGGAACATCAACGAATTTGATCAAGAAACTACTCAAAGTTCTAATCATGTTGATAAAGATATTGCATACAAAAGGCTTTTAGAGGAATGTGACAAAGAATTATATCCTGGCTACAAGTATTCAAACTTGTCCTTCACTTTACAATTATACCATGTAAAATGCATTGGTGGCATATCAAATAAGTGCTTAAGCATGTTGCTAGAGCTTTTAAGGGATGCATTTCCTCATATTACATTGCTACAATCATTTGCTAGTGAAGCCAAAAAGTTAACTACAGATCTTGGGCTCGGCTACGAGAAAATCCATGCATGTCCCAATGATTGCATGATTTATTAGGGTAAGAGAAAAGATCAACAATCATGTCCTATATGCAAACCTCAAAGATATAAATCTAGTACAAGTGATAAAGTAGGGGAGAGTTGAAAATCTAGAAAGCCTAATAAGCCGGAAAAGGTTTTGCATTATTTTTCATTGATTCCAAGGCTGAAAAGGATATACATGTGTGAAAAAACAGCAAAGGAAATGAGGTGGTATGACGAGGGTCGAACAAAAGATGGAAAGTTAAGACACCCGACAAATGCTCTTGCTTGGAAGGCATTTGATGCTCGATATACCGAGTTTGCATCTGATCCTTGTAGTGTTAGGCTTAATTAGCCTTGCTAGTGAGAGGTTTGATCCTTTTTGCACAATGAGTACAACATATAGTACATGGCCCATGTTATTGACTGCTTACAATTTACCTCCGTGGATATGCATGAAAAAACAATCTGTTATTCTTTCATCCATCATTCCAGGGGAGAAAGCACCTGGAAATGATATCGACGTTTATCTCCAACCTCTAATACATGAGCTTAAATTGTTATGGGCCGGTGTGGATGCCTATGATGCTTTTTCTAAACACTTCAAGTTAAAAGCTTCACTTCTTTGGACCATGAAAGATTTTCCCGCCTACGCTAACTTATCAAGTTGGAGTACTAAGGGTCATGTGGCATGCCCAATTTGTGCAAATTCCACTCGTTCAACTTGGTTAAAGCATGGGAGAAAATTTTGTTATATGGGACATCGTAGATGGTTAGAGAAAAATCATAATTATCGATTACGAAATGACCGATTTGATGGTACATTCGAGAAGGAGGGTCCACCTAATCAATTGACTTGATCTGATATTTTGAAACAAATAAGCGGTGGTAGGTTTAAATATGGAAAGTCAGATAACTCATCGAAAAAGAGGACAAGGGATGGTGCATGTTGTTCTATCAATACTCATCTTCATACAATGGAGGCAACAAATGACGAGAGTGCATTTGAGGATGCAGAGAATGTCATAGAAGAAGATACTGATGGTGAGCACCAGTTGTGGAAAAAGAAAAGTGTGTTTTTTGAATTAAAGGCGAGTGCCTTACTTTTTGTTCAAGAGATTTTGAAGGTGTTGAGACTCCCTTTAATCGGCCTCCTAGGAATGATGAAACTATTGTTGGAAGTATAAGATTATGATATTTATCTTGTAGTCATTTTTGGGTGAACAACAAGCTCTTAAGGGCCGACCTTTGGACTTAAAGACAATAGAAAAATTGTTTGTTGAGGAATTTCCACTGTGGCTTCATAACCAGGTTACAATTTGTGTAGTTCTATATTATAAGCATCTTCAATGTCCATAAACTAGCAATGGCATTAAACAATGGTAGGTTTCCTTCTTAGAAAAGAACAAATGTGATGAAGAAGTGTTATCCTTCGCTATTGGTCCAAGAATTATCGCTAAGCAATTTAACGGATTCATCACTAATGGTTATAGATTCCTTACAAAGAAGCGGGAAGAGCTTAAGAAGACCCAAAATTCAGGGGTCAATGTGGCTGTGGAAGGCGGATATTATTATGGAAAACTAATTACCTACATCATTGAGCTAGATTATCTTTGTGGATACAAGGTTGTGCTTTTTCAGGGTGATTGGGTTGATATTCGACCTTCAAGGGGGTTAAAGAAAGATAAATATGGGTTTCCTCTTGTAAATGTTTCAAGGCCATTGGTACATAGTGGTGAGAAAGTGAGTGACGATCCCTTTATAATCTCTTCTCAAGCTAGACAAGTTTTCTACATAGATGATAAAGAGATGTTGGATGGTCACATGTGATACTAACAAACCGAGGGACATATATGACATGGGCTCCGTTGAAAATAAAGATGAGGTCGACTCTTATACCCAATGCATGCCATGTACTATTCCAATACTTGATGATGTTAACGAGGCACCAAGCTGGCATAGAAACTTCATTATTCTTTCTAAGTCTTCTTGGCGATAACCAGTAACATTGCTTTTACTAGTTTCTGGTGTTCCTATATATGGTTGAATAGTGTTCTAATACCAGCATACGAAATACCGTTACTGTATTGTAGTTAATTGAATCTGTGATTTCTTTTTGTGAAGTTGATTGAATCTGTTTATTACTTTATCCATTCTTGCTATCAACCAGAAAGTTGTATTTGTAGTTAAAACATGAAATTTAGTGTCCGAGTTCTCCCCTGTGTACAGCATAAAAAATGGGCTTTCATCTTTTTACATTTAGTGATGTTAATATTAGCTGTATATTAAATGTAATTGCAAAGAGATTAGATTGATGAGTAGGAGATTAGTTGTATATTAAATGTGATTAGCTAGAGATTAGAGGGTGATTAGCAATTACCCAAAAATAGATCATGGAGGGTCCCTATATGTATCTTACATTTGTACGTATCATTAAGGATATCACCCTCCATGATACGTACAAATGCAAGATACATATAGGGACCCTCCATGATCTATTTTTGGGTAATTGCTAATCACCCTCTAATCTCTAGCTAATCACATTTAATATACAACTAATCTCCTACGCATCAATCTAATCTCTTTGCAATTACATTTAATATACAGCTAATAGTTAAATGGGTAAAACCAGGGGTGAGAGAAGCTAGACCAGAAAACCAGTTAAAGCGACAATCTGGCCTGGAACTGATGCATCCTATCCGGTCAGTCAAGTTACCGGTTCATACATCTGCATGATTAATTACAGACTAACTGCACATTTAGAATTTAACATGTTTGCTTTCTGCAAAATACAATCATTGTACGATATTTTCACCTTAAACCTCTGCAAACAATTAGTTGTATTGTAGTTAATTGAATCAGTGAGTTCTTTCTGTGAAGTTGATTGTATATGTTTTCTGATTTTCTCAAAAAGATTTATGTTTTTTGATTTGCACTGAAAAGGGTTTGATTATTGACACGTTGTAGAGAGGATTGAAGGCAGTTGAGAAGATATTAAAGAGCTTTCAAAACCAACTTTTGTCATCCTATTTTGGTTAGTGCTAGTTCTTACTCGCTTCTTAATTGGCATAACAATTTAAGAATTAAATCAGAAAACTATAAGAAAATATCCGATATTGATGGACGTTTTGGTGCGAAGTCATTTTTTATATTATTTTACATGACTATTTGAAGTCAATGTTTAACCAATATTAAATCAGACTTGTCAATGTGAAGTCAAAATTTTATATTATTTTATATGACTGTATGTAGATCAACAGGTCATACCTCTCGTTGATATACATGCAGCACCTAGCTAGTTGGAACAAAATCATACACTTTGGATAAGAAATAAAGATGGACAAGTGTCCTCAAAAACTAATACTTTTGGTCTTTGTTTCTCTATTATTTCTTGGTCATCATCATCAAGCCAACGCTGTCACCGCCACCAACAACAACGCCATCACTGCCACCAAAAACAATGTCATCACTACCACCCACACCAACACTATTACAACAACAACCACCAACAACAGAGCCATCACTCCCACCAACAACAGTGCCATCACTACCACCCACACCAACACTATTACAACAACCATCGACAACAGACCCATCACTCCCACCAACAATAGCGTCATCACTCCCACCAGCAACAGCGCCATCAATGCCACCAACAACAACGCCATCAATGCCATGGGCAACAACAAAATCACAACTACCCACACCAGCACTATTACAACAACAACCACCAACTCCAGCGCAGCGCCAGCAGCTCCACCACCAACTCCAACCATACCAACAACAGCATCATCACTGCCACCAACACCAACACCAACACTATTACAACAGTTATTGTTATGAGTGCCATAGTTTCTTTATTGTCTTTCAATAAGTGGCCGGATTGTGAAATGTTTTTTAATTTCTAGTTGGAAGTGGTGATCGAAATGAATCATCTATGGTCTATTGTTACTACTATCTTACGTTTCTAGAGTGAGTACCATATAATGGCATAATAAAATGGTTGAAAACTGCTTTGTGGACGTTATAAAAGCATACACTATATAAGCCTTATTTTGGTTTCAAATCTTGATCGAGTGTAAACGTTTATTAAGTTTACTTATTAAGGTTTACTGGTGTGAGATTATCGATATCTACTAAATTCTAGGCCATGTAGTTTCGGTAATCCAGATTTGAGTGAAACCAAACTTTTGTTCCGGTACTTAACTGGCATGGTTTCTGTAGGTTCCAAGGTTTTATCTCAATTGGAACAAACTACTTAATGCATATAGTGATTTAGTATCATAAGATGGATGATAAATTTAAGGAAACATACTCTATTTAGTATCAAGGTAAAGTGTTGTACATATTTTACACTAGCTTATAGACTCGTGGATTCACGAGATTTTTAAAGAACTTATTCATTAAGAAGTTGGGTGTGTGGATAAAGTAATAAACAACAACAAATGTAAACATGTTCTATTATTTTTTTAAATGAATAAAGTAATAAGTCAATGATCTTGTAAACAATTGTGTTTGTAACTATTAATATAATGAACATCCATGCATCGTCGTCTCTTAATTTGATGTTCTTCACAAGCACCTAATAAGTTTTAAAAAAATTTAAAAGTGTAAATAAAGGAGTATGGGATTTATAATACATGTAAATTTAAGAAATGACATCAATGAAGTCATATGAATTTTTTTGTTCCTTAAAAACATAAGTTGAAAGTCGTAAGATTAGTTTTCTTCGAATTACTTAATGTGGAAATATTACCTACATAAAAAAGTAGGCACCTTTGTAAAAAAAATTAAAAATTTTACAATTAAACCCTTTCATTATATCATACATACATGTTTTCTCCCTTTTTTTTACAAAGGAAAGCAGGCAATTGCAATGATGACTTACCGAAGAAACCTACAATGTAAAGGCAAACATGTAAGTGTAAAATTCTTGAATATATATTCATAATAATAGGATAAGTTATCAATATAATTGAGTAGACCTACAAACTCTCTCTGAGAGAAACTGTCAGAAAATGTACCAATCACCCGCTGACACGTCAGCGAGTGGATTTTTTATGTGGATTTTTTATGTGGATTTAGTGAGTGGTTCTAACATTTCTTTTTTTTTTTCTTACCGACATTTTCATCTTCTATTCTTTCTTTCTTTTTTTCTTTTTTTTTTTTTTTTTTTTTTTTTTTTGTTATTTTTAATTTAAATATTAATCCATACCCTCTAACAAAACAAACACATTTTTAATTTAAATTCAAATTCAAATCATAATCCAAAACCCATCTACAAACCAAACGGCCCTCAAGTATTCAAGTCATCTACATAATGCAGTTAAGTATTAGAAGTTCTATGTTTAAGTTAATAAATCAAAAACCCAATTATCTCTGATTTTAATTTTGAAAAACAATTGCGTAAACCCGAATGAAAAGATACAACTCTTCATATAATCTAAACTTCTTTAGCGAGTTCTGTATTTACAAAGATATTTTGAATTTAAACAAGTTCAATGTGCCCAAAAAGGTGAAATACGATGAGACATTCAAGTATAAAAGTTGATCAAATTAGCCGACATGGTAAAGTAATGAAAGAGGATAAAAACCAAATGCATTTTTGCTTCCAGTTTCCCACCTGTACGCATCTCATTCATTTGCACATATATAAACTCAACCTATGAAGTTATTTTTATGAAACATAGGCAAAACATATATGGAAAAGTTTTCTGAAAAAGTGATACGCCGTTGCAGGTAAGCGATCATTGTTCCGTGTGTTAATCATTTCGTCAATCATTATTATATAATCGCAATTTCATTGCTGCAAACTGGCTAGCTTTTTGTCAATGTATAAAAGACTACAATATGCCATAATTTATTGGGCTAATGTTTTAAAATGTATTTTACTTGTAATAAATTACAGGTCCGTGTAACAATTTTTTTTTTTTTTTTCAAATTCATATACTAAACTTCCAAATTTCGTCACTCTGATTTATTTTCGGACCATTTTACCCTTCAATTTATTAAGACTCCTTTTATCGGGGAGGGGTCAAATGGTCCGAAAATAAATCAGAGTGACGAAATTTGAAAGGTTAGTACATGAATTTGCCACCAAAAAATAAATAAATAATAATAAATAAATAAATAAACAAATATAAAAAATTGTAACAAATAAGATACATTTTAAATAAATTAACCCTAATTTATTCAGGATAGACAATGGCATTAGATGTACTCAACAATCGAGGAAGTTGATTCAAGCTTGGAAATATAAATTCATGGATTCAAAGATTCAAAGAAAGCTAAGAACAGCTTCGTCTCCACCAGCGCCAATGCTCAACCGTGGTCCCAGACACGGATCTTGAGTATTCTGATGCCCTGGACGAGCCGATTGAAAAGTGTCCCTTCTTTATGCTAGTTCGATTGTTTCAAGCCACAGTATGATCAGTTGTTTACCTCCTCTTTTTTTATTTTTTATTTTTTTTTATTTATTTATTTTTTTTTTTGTCTTTCAGTTAGAATTTCTTATCCTTCTATGTTAATTACCTTAATCCCCATTAACTAAAAAGAGTCAATTACCTTAATCCACATTAACTATGCAAAGGCCATTATGTGCTTGTGTTTCTAATTGAGTTTAACGAGGTTCATATTTGTTGTGCATTAGGCGACTAGGCGTGACGAACTTTTATTTAGGTCAAGTTTCTTTTTATTTTTGTTTTCAAATAGAGAACTTTTGCGAGCTTCCTTCTTTAAGGTAATATAGGTTTTCATCGAAAACATACCAACCCAATAAACATCAAGCCACCTAGTATGGGAAATCCAATATCTCACATAGATCGAAATTATTTGAATAAAATAACTTTATCTATATATTAGTGTGTGTTTTTAGAAATTCAACACGAAATCCGATCAAGTGGTTATTAATGTTAAACTATAATACAAACCACAATAATAATAAAAATATAGAAGTGAAAAAAGAAATTAACAAGGGATGCTCAAGAATGAAGTGACTCAAACTTAGATGGGCCAAGTTGTTTGGTGTAGAAAACAAAATCATCAACAAAAAGTGTGTAAAAATTAGATGAGCAAAGAAAAGTAAAAAAGATTCGAACGAAAGACTTCAAGCGTAACAGGCCAAAGCGTTTTACACCATCCTACGTAAGACTTTTAGCTAATTATCGGCTATTAGTGATATACATATTACGTTAGACCTAAAACAGATGCACCTATTACAGTTGTTGCCCTGGGCCGTCGTCCTTACCGCCCACTACCAAGGCGATTTTTTTTTTTTTTTTATTTTTACATGGTGTTGCTTGTATATTTGTTTGTAAACTTGGGTTAACTTTTGTTCTCTTTGCAAATATGGGTTATATTTGTAGTTGTATACCCACCATCTATCTTTGTAGCATTGAAATTGGTAATTACAACCTTCAACTTATGTAAAGTTTATATTTCCACTTTTTTTTTTTTTTTTTTTTTTCATTGTAATAGTATATTCTTAAAAACATGCCATATCACAATTTCTTTTTATAGGTATGAATACAAGCCCAAACAACAATATGCATTTAAATTACATTTCAAATTCCGTAACTTCACAATAAAATGTAAAGTTATATACATGGACGGAGACAGTAGGAGGCATGGTGAGCACATGGCCCCTCACGAAAAATTTAATAGTTTAAATTTACTACTCGTAATTTGTAATGAGCAATGATTGACATGCCTAATTGGTATACCTAAATGTATGTTTAGTCTTATGTGGCAGTATTTCGTTGGTAACAGTATGAGACTTACTTACCACAAACTAATAAATTATTGTTATGTTGATTTAGGCGCAAGTTTAGTCATACTTTTAGTCATCTCCATCATTTTACTTTCGTAATTTGCCCCCCTCACAACAAGATTTGTTATGTAGTTTTTAAAAATTATGGGTTAACTTTTGTTCTCTTTGCAAATATGGGTTATATTGGTAGTTGTGTACCCACCAACTATCTTTGTAGCATTGAAATTGGTAATTAGTAATTACAACCTTCAACTTACGTAAAGTTTACATTTCCACTTTTTTTTTTTTTTTCTTCATTGTAATAGTATATTCTTAAAAACATGCCATATCACAATTTCTTTTTATAGGTATGAATACAAGCCCAAACAACAATATGCATTTAAATTACATTTCAAATTCCGTAACTTCACAATAAATGTAAAGTTATATACATGGGCGGAGACAGTAGGAGGCATGGTGGGCACATGGCCCCTCACGAAAAATTTAATAGTTTAAATTTACTACTCGTAATTTGTAATGAGCACTGATTGACATGCCTAATTGGTATGCCTAAATGTATGTCTAATCTTATGTAGTAGTATTACGTTGGTGACAGTATGAGACTTACTTACCACAAACTAATAAATTATTGTTATGTTGATTTAGGAGCAAGTTTAGTCATACTTTTAGTCATCTCCATCATTTTACTTTCGTAATTTGCCCCCTCACAACAAGATTTGTTATGTAGTTTTTAAAAATTATCAAAGCTTGTCCACTCAACTATAACTTTCTAGCTCCACCTTTAATTATATAGCACATATTTAAGAAAAAGTGTATTATAGAGCTAATCAAATCTCTCTTCTATATTTTTATCATCACCGATAAAAATATGCCATTAAAGAGCACGTAAAGATAGTCAAGATTATGGATGCCTAAGTAATAAAATAAAAAATAATAATAATAAATGGAATAAAAAAATAGTTGCATAAGCCTAGAAATAATAATGGATGACTACAATTAGGGTTGTAAACGAATCGGACGAACACAGACGTACTGTGTGTTCATTTAATTTTAACTAGACAAATAAACTGACATGATCACTTAAACGATCGAATCTTCCTATTCATATTTGTTTATTAAGAAAATAAGGTTGTTCATGTTCGTTTATGTTCTTTCATTAAGCACTAAACGAACATAAACGAGCGAGCATATATGAACATAAAACTAATAAACATAAAATTTATAAAAGTATACATAATATTATGTTTTGTAAGTGTTGTTTGCTAAGTAAAGTGATTTTAAAAGTATATAATAAAACGATACGATATATGAACTCAACCAAATAAATGAATGTTAACGAACACATAATTATTTCAATAACTTCATTTTGAAGTTAAATATTATGACAATTCATAAATCCATGGTTTTATAATGTTTAAGATTTTTCTATACAATTATATAAAAATTTACACGCACGAGTTTTTATATAATTTTTCCTTTATGTTTTTACATAATTTTTTTATTATGTGTTAATATCGATTAATATTTTGGTTTTTAAACTATTACAATTAAAAAAGGAAGTTAAAATGTAAACGCATAAGTTAAAGGTCATAATTAAAATATTTAAATGCTACAAAGAAAGTTTAGTGGGTCGGCAAAGAGAACAAAAGTTAACTCATGTTTGCAAACAAATATGCAAACAACACAATTTATAAAAAATTCTACCAGGGCCGGGCCTGGTCCCGGCAACAAACCAGCACCACCTTTGAGATGAACTTCATAATATCCTTAGGTTAACTTTTGAATCTGACTTCTCATCAATGTTAAAGTTGAACCCGCTCTGCTCAAAATCAAAATC